>NW_023591345.1:0-32301 GCF_014843425.1 Jatropha curcas | reverse complement strand
AATTTTAAAAAACACGTCACGGTTGGTGAGACTACACCGGCAACCGACTTTAAGCAGCTGCGTAATTTTGTTTGGATCAAATCTTTGCTTTTCTCTTTAGTGCGATTTGCCTAAAGACTCCCTTTTTTATTTTTATTTTTTATATTTTTATTCTTTTTTTCAAATTTGATTCGAGAGTAATTTTAATCAAATGAAAAAATAATTTATTATAGTTAAATAATCTAATCACTTAATTATCATATGAAAAATAAAATTGAAAGGAAACAATATAATCCATTAACATTATGTTTGGAAGAGTAGAAAATATGAGAGGAAATACTATGGGAGAGAGAAAAATAACTTTTACTTCTTTTGAAAACACAAGTGAAAATAACAAAAGAAGGAAAATTTTTTCATTGAACCCACTAGTTCATAATCTTTCCAAAACGGAGAGAAAATAGGTGGCTATTAAAAGAAAACTGAATTATTTATTTTAAATTACAAAATTGCCATCCCACTCCCACCTTCACTAATTCACCTCTCTAATATGCGTGACTCTGCCATTCTCATATGCGATACTTTCTCTTTTTGGCAAATCAATCTCCTTCTTTGAGCGACCCACTTCCTCCTGCGCTGCAAAAATTTGATAATTAATAAAAAAAGAAAAAAGAAAATGACATCTTTGCATATTTAGACAAAATAATATATCCTTTAAATTTTTGTAGTTAATATATTATTTATAATATTTTTTTCTCTCCTCTTTAAATATTCTATAAACTCGAACTCAACATGCATTTTTTTTTTTTTACAAAATTTGAAAACATCAAGATTGACTATACTAGCTTGATTTTTTATTTTTGTCAATTTGATTTCTATATATAATTTAATGTCTTGGATGCTACTATTGGTGGTGATTGTCTCATGAAATTAATAGACACATGAAGACAATTAAGAGGCACAGCATCATAGGTCATAGGTCATAGCTCATAGGTCATAAGTCAACATGAATTTGTTGGAAACGTGCATTTATAACCCCTTCTCCGTTTACTCATTCTTACAATTATGATATGTCCGAATTAGATAAAAGACACATAAAACTATTGTTTTCAAACTTAGATACCTGGCCCACGCGATATGGTGATTTAATAGTGCAATCTCTTAAAATCAGAGAGATCACTGTTTAATTATATATACCAACCGATTATGGTGATTTAATAGTGGCAATCTCTTAAAATATCAGTAGAGATCTACTGGGTTTAATTATTATATATATATGATATATGATATTAGCTATATAGTATATTATAAAATATATAGTATAAGTATTGTTGTATAAAAGACAAGATTAACAATTGATCTTAAAAATTAATTTAAAAAAAGGGTTTTCTCTTAATGTTTTAGAAACAAATGATTGTAACCAAACAAAAAAAAAAATAGAAAGCGTTAATATATTGAGTAAGTATTCCGCAATTCTTTAAGTGATCTTGAAATTATAAAATCGAAATTATAGTTACTTGGAATATAATTGTCTTTTTACTTCGGCCATAGCAAAAAATATAATTTTAAACAACTGGACTAAATTATATTTTTTTGAAATGTAAATGTTTAAATTGAATAGAAATAAAAATAACTTAGATTGTTTTTATTTATCTGTTTAGATTTTTTAATTGTTAATATATAAAGAAACTATTCGTTAACAGTGATTATACTTTAGGAAAGTAATAATCTCTCATCTTCCTAATAAGGTTAGACATAAAAGAAACTATTATAATTAAATTACATAAAAATATATATATATATATTGTTGTATAAAAACAAGATTTAACAATATCTTTAAAAATTAATTTAAGGGTTTTCTCTTAATTTTAGAACAAATGATCTAATAGTATTGAGTAAGTATTCGCAATTCTTAGTGATCTGAAATTAAAATGAAATATAGTTACTGGAATATAATTTTCTTTTTATGCGGCATAGCAAAAAAATAATTTTAACATGGACTAAATTATATGTTTTGAATGTAAATTTTAATTGAATAATAAAATTAACTTAATTGTTTTTTATTTTTACTTTTAATTTTTAATTTTAATAAAAGAACTATTCTTAACATGATATTACTTTAGGATAAAGTAAAATCTCTCCTCTTCTAAAGGTTAGACATTAAAGAAAACTATTATAATTAAAATAACATGATATAGTTTATGAATTTAATAAGAAATTTTAATAAAAAACTATAAGGTGAACTTGAGAAAATGAATATACTTAAAAAAAAAAAACTCAATTTTCTGTGTATGGTCTAATTATCATGAACTAATTGTTTACGACGAACACAAAATTTAGACACACTAAATTCAATGGAAGAACATATTATATTTTCAAATTCCAAAAAATAAAAATAATCATTTATTTAATAAATTCTCCACAAATTACACATCAAAAAATGAAAAGATAAGAAACTTCATACAAAATGGAAATATTCTAAAAAAAAAAAAATAATTGGAGAACGAATGACAGAAATTTCTGCCAAACACTGTAATTTATTTAAGAAAAAGACACCATTAATAAGGGAATGTCTACTATACACGAAAACTATAGCAGCAGTCTTGCGCACTTGCATAGTTCAAAATTATCTGTAGCGGTACCATCATAAAGAGTGAAGACGTGTGTTACGTGGCCATAAAGAGAAACACCTGTTATTGATGTTTATTTTTAACTAATAGGTGCACTGATGGACGGCCCGATTTATTGGTTTAGATATTATTTTGCTGTTTTAATGATTGTCAACTGTTTTATTAAAGATGAGAAATTTTTTTTATTAAAGATGACGAGGATAACTACAGTCAAGATATTAGATATAATTTTAAGAAAAAAAAAATACTGATATTACCTTAAAAATTATTGCCGAAGGCCTTAATTATAATTAAAATCCCGCTCTTTAAGAACAAGAAATTCTTCTCATCTATGGTTTTTTGGGTTACAAATGAGTTGATTGTTGGAAAAATGGGCTATTAGCCCATCTCTCAGGGCAGTGGAGAAATTAAAATGGGCTAGAGCCCATTAGCCCATTTTCGTTGGGTAATTCCTGCTGTTTGAATTAGATTCTAAGTCCATTTTTTATTCCTTACATATATAACTTCAACAGATAGGAAATGAATGACAACGGTGGATACACATGTCTTATATGATAATAAGCATATACATAAGATATGATGAATCTATAGACCAAGAGAGTAAGGAAAACCAGTAGAAGGTAGCCAACTGCTTCCTGCAATGAAATTTTCTGCAGTGTATGGTCGTGCTTCACTTGCACTAGTCATTACTTTGAAACCTTTCCAATTCACCCTATTCGCAGTGTTAGCACCTTCTCCTGTATTTTGATACTCTCTGTAAGTCAATGTGTCGAGAGCGAAATTTCCATCCCACTCATACCAACCGGCTGGGTGAATAATATCGCTTATATAAGTCTGCATTACGATAGTTCTTGAGTATAGCTTCCATGGCCTACCTAAATAAGTGGGAAAACTGCTTTTCACTTCTTCTAAATCTTTTGTTGCGCCTATTCTGCAATTTTGAATAACTATGCCTGTATTCTCATTAGGGTCTGTCCGGCCTTGTGCAGTGAGCATATTCTTTTGTTTTGGATTGGGGCGACGGGCATGTATGTTAGAATCTTGGATAACGACTGCTCCATTACCAAATATGAAATCTATAGTGCCGATAATGACGCATTTGACATAGAATTGCCGCAATGTATGTACGTAAAGAGTGTCTTGAAATGCTATGAAACTGCAACGATAAAATGCTGATTTGTCCGATCCCACTCGCAATGCGACAGCTTGATGCTTTGATGGTCCAGCACTGTTTTGAAAGGTTAGGTCTCTGGCTAGAAAACCATCCCCAACAGCAGCTGCAATAGATGTAGACAATGAAATTATCCTTATGTACAAAATATAAACACTTAAAATAATTATCATTTTTAATTTTTTTATTATAGACAAATCAATAAAACTTGTGATTAAATTAAACTGCTATTACATTTGTGTGACTGTTGTTGAATTATATTGAATTCTCAATTTAAGAATGAAATCCCTCTCTTTTATAAAACACAGATGAAAGACTAAAGTACATGTTGCAGGAGAAGTGTCTGAAATTTAACACAATACTCTATAGTATATCTCAATGCTTAAAAAAAAATTATCACTTATGTGTATGGCAGAGTAGTTTTTGGTAAAACTGATAGAGTCAAACTGAACTGATCAATTTGATTCTATTTTTAAAAATTCAGTTCGTTTTATGTGGTAATTTAAATTGTAAAAAAAAATTAGATTAGCTTGATTTTATAAAAGTCTTGAAACCAAACTAATTAAACTTAAAAAATCAAATTAAATTTATTTAATTTGTCTCAATTCTATTTATTTCAATTTTTTCTATAAAATAATTCAACGGAATTTACTGAATGCTCACACATTGTTAATTGAAGTAATGAAAATATATAGTAAATTTTATGTATCTTTACATAGAAAAATACTCACCTACGGTTGCTGAGTTGAATGTTGTGCTGCCATCAACCACATTCTTATTATAAGTAATGATGGTTTTGCTACTTCCATCACCAAAAAACATAATATTAGTCTTTGAATTTGGCACTTCCAGAGTTTCTCTATAAACTCCTGCTTTAATTTTTATAATATATCTTGATGTACTTCGAGACGGTGCAGCATTCACTGCCTCCGTCACTGTCTTGTAGTTTCCACTCCCATCAGCTGCCACAATCACATGAGGAGTTAAACTTCTGGCTTGTAGTAGCCTACGGTCCTTTGTTGACATCCACTTAGGCCATTCAATTCCATTATCTTCTTCAAGCTTCCTATCTGATGACGATGAGTGTTGCTCCTCCTTACTATTAACCATATCTGTGTCGGTCATGTGTTTGATCAAAGCTAAGGCATTGCTACATAGCCGATACACATACCTTTCATCAGCCAAAAATAATTGACGGACCTATGAATATAACAAGAAAATGAATCAAGACTCAAGAGTAAAGAAATATATAGGAGAAATTATATATTATTGCAGAAGTTTGTATGACAAAGATTATAGGTTTAATCTCAGTTAAAGTTTTAATTAATGAAAAAATGACAATTGAAATAGAAAACCAACCTTTTTATCTACTTCGTAACTAGAGAAACCATCGATGCAAGTTTCTTGATTAGTCAATGCAGCACTTAACAATATCTTGAATTCCTCAGCATGTTCTGCTATGGATTTCTTTAAAGATGGATAAGAATGGAGTTTCCTCGCAACCTTATTAATTTGAACTATGGTTTGATTTAACAATTCAAAACAATCACCAAAAGCAATCTTCTCGCGGGGAGTGAGTTTCTTTAATCCTGAAGAAATTCTGTTGATCTTTAAATAAGCTTTTGTAACCGATTCTTTAGTTACATTAAGTGACAGGCCTATTACATCTCTTGTGTTCCTTACCTTGCTGATTGCAGCATTAGGTAAAGTTGAAATTGTAGAGAAGCAAAGGTCAGGATACAATGTGGCGCTGCAAGAAGATTTAATGATAGCATGAGCTGCCTGATGATATTCATTTTTTGCTGTAGAATTCTTTCTTGAGGCTACACAAGCAATCATGCTTACAATGGCAGTGATTAGAAGGATAGAAGCAAAAAGAATCAGTAAGAGCTTTTTCTTGTTCATGTTCTTGAATTTAGCAGTAACGCCTGAAGGAAAGATTTCCTTCATCTTCTTTGGTGGTGTAAAATTTTGAAAGAAAAGGAAAAGAACGAAGCAAGTGTAATGTCGATAACCTGTGGATGGTATTGGACCCTTTTTATAGGTTAATAATATTTTATTATATTTTGCATGTATTTTGGCATTTTCAGGAAGAAAAATGAGAGTAGTATACTAAATTTCTTTTTGCAGGATTCCATTAAATTTATAATTATTGGAGATATATTAGGGAAAAATATGGAATAATATTTTATTTTTTTATATTATTATTTTGCATGTGTTTGGCATTTTGAGGAAAATTTACACACATGATAATTTATCAACTATATATTTATTCACGTGTTGAATTGTGGTGCGTGAAGGAAGGATAAGGAATCTAAGTCAGGATCGTTTCTAATTCCTACATTTTGTTTTATTGTTATTGTTATTAATTTCTTTTGTTGGTTTTATTATTACTATTTTGGCCTATTTGGAAACACTGTATGGCTGAAAGTGCACGTAAGAAGATATTGGGAATTTAGGCTTTTAGTGGGCACCGACAGAATCCATGGCTTTCAGGGATGATCGTGAGGAACTGGGGATAAGGATAATGCTTTTTTTTTTTTTTTTTTTAAATAATAAAGGTTTATGTGGTGAATTGCCATAGTAGTTGTCCCTTTTAAAAAATTAAATTATATTAATTTGTAGCAAAGTTCAATTTTTGAAAGAGTATATTACTATTTAATTTTGGAGATTCGACCCTACTTTTGTATTTTAATTAAATAATTGAATTTGTAAATGAAATCGGAGGCTCTTTGCTCACTAAAATTAGGGTTGATTGTTGTAATTTTTGAATCAGTTAAATTATTTAGTCCTTGTATTCAGAAAGTATAATTTTTTGTGTTAAATATCTTGTAATACTTGAATTTTTAGTTATTCAAATTTAATGTAATGTAATTATTTAGTAGTATGGTTGACGATTTAAATGACATGTTTGGATGGAAAAACTAAATTGTTTAATCGTTCAAAAATTAAAATAATTCAATTGCATCAGTAGTAATTAGGGTATAATCTCGAAAACTAAATAATGGTTTACCCTGTTGGAATATCAAGCTAATGTCCACAATGTTGTTTATATTATATTTATAATTCAAGAGTCATGAACAGTTGAGCATATATTTGTTACAGACAGTTAGGCTTACCGGTGAAAGGCCTTTTTTCCCAGTTCAGTTCAAGAAAAGTTAATAGGCTTCTTAGCAAGGAATAATGTTTAGTAGTATTACATTTATTCTTAGTCGATTCTTATTCATAAATCTAGAACTTCACCAGATAATCCAAAACATAGATTACAAATGTCTGCAACAAAAATTATCTGGTATTGCTTAAGCCATGAATTTATAGACCAAGAGAGAAAGGGAAACCAGTAGCAGACAACCAATTACCTCCTGCAATAAAATTTCCTGCAGTATATGGCTGTGCCTCAGTTGCACTGGTCATTACCTTAAACCCTTTCCAGTTAACTCTGTTTGCAGTATCAGAACCTGCTCCAGTATTTTGATACTCTCTATATGTCAATGTGTCGAGAGCAAAATTTCCATCCCACTCAAACCATCCGGCCGGATTAATAACATCATTTATATCAGTTTGCATTATTACAGTCCGTGAGTATAGCTTCCATGGTCTGCCTAAATAAGTAGGAAAACTGCTTTTTACTGCTTGTAAATCCTGAGTTGCACCAATCCTACATTTTTGAATAACTATGCCTGTATTCTGATTAGGGTCTGTTCGGCCTTGTGCAGTGACCATATTCTTTTGGCCTGGATTAGGGCGTCGGGCATGTATGTCGCAGTTTTGCAAAACAGCAGCTGCATTTCCAAAAATGAAATCTACAGAGCCGATAACGATGCAGCTGACATAGAATTGGCGAAGTGAATGTACATAGAGAGTGTCCTGATAAGCAATCATGTCACAGCGGTAAAAGGCCGATTGGTCTGATCCCACTCTTAGCGCAACAGCTTGATGCTTTGATGGTCCAGCAGTGTTCTGAAACGTTATATCCCTCGCCAGGAACCCATCTCCAACAGCAGCTGCAATAGATGCAGGTTAAGTGGCCAGAATTGTTTTTCTGTAAGTTATGCTGGCTAGAACTTGAATTTGCAATCTTATGACTTGTCCTAATTTCCTTATCCGAAATGCCTAAAAGCCAACCTTTGTAGGCCTCATGTGATTAAATTATAAGTTTCGACAACTTTCTATGACCCCATGTACAGCTGGTTTTTTGTTATTTAGCTATGTACAAAAAGGACATAAATAATAAAAACTGAAAATTTATTTTCCAATTGCTACAGTGTGCAGTGTACAAATTACAATTATCAGGTAGCTGGCATCAATAAATGGATGCTGCTGGACTCTCTGCACAGTTGCATTACTTAAGAGGCACCACCTACCAGAAACCCATTTCTGTTAAAAAAAAAAAAAGAGCACCTCCTTTTCCTTCTTTTTGGAACAAATACTGTCCAACTTTTTTGGACAAATATTATATCACCGACACTTTTTGGAGTGACAATTTGACAGCTTAAGCCTAGAATTCAAATATGGATATCTTGATCCTTTTTTGGCATACACTGGTAAACAAATTCCAGGGGAATCTGTTACACTGATTTGTCTGACTAATATCTAATATGATCAAACATGCTAATCAAAATTTATATGTACTCCAAGATCTATTTTTCTTGTTCTTGGATGCAATAAATAGAATTTCAACTCGAATTTTCAGTTAGCCAAAGCCAATTTAGTATAGCATTATAGGATTTTGCATATTCTTTACTTTTATGAAATTCAATTGTCATTAATTAATGAAGAAATTAGACTTGGTTATACTTAGCATTAATAAATTTATGTGTAATTTCATTAGATTATAGACTTGTATAGAACTGGGAGAACACCTACCAACAGTTGCAGAATTGAATGTTGTGCTGCCATCAACCACATTCCTACTGCCGGTGATGATGGTATTAGTCCTCCCATCACCTAGAAACATAATATTAGTCTTCTTTTTTGGCACCTCCACATTTTCTCTATAGACCCCTGCTTTAATTTTTATAATGTATCTTGTAGTAAGACCTTCAGGAGCAGCATCCACTGCTTCCTTAACAGTCCGGAAATTTCCACTCCCATCAGCTGCTACAACCACATTAGGAGTTACACTTCCAGCCTGTAGTAGCCTACGATCCCCTGCTGACATCCATTTTGGCCATTCCAGTTCATTCTCTTCTTCAAGCTTCCTTTCCGATGATGATGAATGTTGCTCATTATTATTTGACATATCTGTGTCAGTCAAGTTCTTGATCATAGCCAAGGAATTGCTACACAGGCGATACACGTGTCTTTCATCATCCAAAAATAATTGTCGAATCTATAAATATTAGAAAAAAAGAAACTCAATCAAGCTTCTAAAAATGGGAAAGAAAATTATACAGTACTCAATTGTTCACAGGACTGTGAGTTTGCGAGAAAAAATAATTGAAATACAAAATGGACCTCTTTATCTGCTGTATCATAGGAGAAACCATCAAGGCAAGTTTCTTGGTTAGTCATTGCAGCACTGAGTAATATTTTGAGAACATCGGCGTGTTGTGATATGGTCTCTTTTGATGAGTATTCTTTTAGTTCATCCTCAACCTTGTTGATCTCATCTAAAGTTTCATTTAGCACCAGTAGACAATCATGGAAAGCAATCCTTTCGCGCTGTGTGTAGTTTGTCCCGCTATAAGCAAGTTTCTCGATCTTTGAATAAGTTTGTTTTACTGAATCTTTGGTTACATTCAACGACAAGTCGATTACATCTCTGGTGCTCTTTATCTTGGTTACAGCATCATCAGGTAGAGTTGAGATTGTTGAGAAGCAGAGTTCAGGGTACAATGTAGTACTGCAGGAAGATTTCAGAACGACATGAGCTGCTTGATGGTGAGCATTAGCTGAAATAGTAGTACTCTTTCTTGAGGCTACACCAGCAACTATACTTACAATGGCTGTGATTAGAAGAATAGAGGCGAAAAGACCCAGTAAGAGCTTTTTCCTGGTCTTGCTCTTGAATTTGGCAGTAATAATGCCTGGATGAAAGTTTTCCTTCATCTTTCTTTGTTTTTAAGTGATGGGTTTTTTTAGATAGGAAAGGGAAGGAAAGAAGCAAGTTTTTATAAAAGCAAATGCAGAGAATTGCCATATACAACACACATAGTCCTTGCCTTGACTGTCAGACATGCATGATTGAGGGAGACAGGGGCTGCTTGATATTTTTGGGAGGTCAAATAAATAAAATCACAATCCAGATCTCTATCCTATCCTCTGATATTTTGTTCTGAGTTAATTAAAAATATTTTAAAGATTTTGACAATTTTATTGATTAAAATAATGAAAATTCAAACAAGATACATCTATCTCTTCATTTATTAGTAATTCAATTTCTTACTCTTATTTTTAAACAAATTCCAAAGAATTATGTATATTTATTAATTTGCAAAAGGAAATAATTTATTTTTAATGGAAATTTTTACAATCGATGCATGATTACATTTTAAATATTTTAAATAATTTAGTTTTGCAATAGGAAATAATGTTTTTTTTAATATTAATTAGTATTGAAAAGAATTTAAGTCAAACTCAAATATGCGTTGATTGACTCGTGATGTCAATTATTATGAAGCTGGGCTTATCAGTTGCTCAGACGCCTACGGTCCTATCGTTTTGCTAATTTTCAAAAACAAAAGCGCGGCCTACGCTCCACCCAATTAACTCTGGGCCCAAAGTGCAGGCCCAATAATTAATGACCAATTGAATTCACGCTCCCGTTACCATTTAATTTATAGACACGTTCGTGATTTGATTTAATTCGTGGTAAAAATTTATATTAACCAATTTTATAATCATAGTTTATAAAAAATTTAAATCAAATTAAATTATAAAAATATTTAAACAATGAAACTTATGAATAAAATCAAAGCAGGGGTAATTTTTTGAAATATTCTTTGTAAACAGCTTTTAAAGAGAAATTTCAAAATTGATAATAAAAAATAATAATTTTAAATATTTTTGTACATCATTTAAAAGTTGAGGGGTAAATTAAGTTTTATCATTTCAAAGTTTTATACCAAGTTCACTTGGTAGCCAATAGGCAATAGCCACGTAAATGGTGGTCCCCGACCACAAGATGAACGAATCTCGGAAGTAAATCGTGATGCCACATGGCTTTCTATCATACTTGGCATCCTTGCCAAGGCACTTTTACTTGTCCTAATTGGCAACTTCGCAAAAATAGTCCATAAAATGGTAAAAGGAAAGGTACGTGGGCCAATATAATTGGAAGATAATGTAATTAGTAGATGACACCTCAGCAAGCTGGCCCCATAACTTTTTATGCACATTTTCATCTACGTCACATCCTTATCAGTTATGATAAGCTTCTCGACAGACAAATAACAGATATAAAAAACGATTGATAAGCTCATCATCTTCACGTGTAGACACTCCTATTCGCTTTTATGCACTGATCACATATCCAACCTCTCTCTCTCTCTCTCCCCCTCACTCTCTCTGACAAGGAATCTTAATTTACATCGTATAGTACAGAATATACATGAAGGAATTGTTTTTTCCTTTTTGAACGATCTTATAAAAAGGTAATCGTCGTTTAATCCCGATTCTTACGATAATTAAAGCGCGTTTTCATATATTAGACGTTGATTTTTATTTTGGTTGGTGATTAGATTATAATTAATATTTTCATGTGATGAGATTTGCAGTGCAGGTTCTTATCGTTTTGTTGTTTATTTATTGTCTGATGCATGTAAGTTTAATAGAATTGTTAATTAACCTGCTGTTGATTGATTTTAAATAACAGATAAGGATGATCAGTAGAACCTCTTTTTTTTTTTTTTTAATTATAGTATAACTAATTGCGTGTCATTTCATCTGTTTTTTTAGGAATTTTTTATGTCTATTTTGTCTGGTATAATGGATAGTTATATAAAAATCACCCATCAACTATTAGCTTCAAGTGGTTTGCGTTTGGTTTTATTCAATTCAACCTCTGTTCTTAATTGCAATGATCTGGGGAATTAATTGTTCAAGTTGACAAATTTATTTTAGAACAGGGACAAAATGCTTGGAAATGGAGTCGTTGGGATTCTTTCAGAGTCGGTAAACAAGTGGGAAAGAAGGGTGCCTCTGACACCATCACACTGTGCTCGGCTTCTACACAGTGGCAAGGATAAAACTGGGGTGGTTCGCATAATTGTGCAGCCATCTACAAAGAGAATCCACCATGATGCAATGTATGCGGATGTTGGTTGTGAAATATCAGAAGACTTATCTGAGTGTGGCCTAATTGTGGGCATTAAACAACCAAAGGTGTTACAAATCCTTAATCCTCTGTTTTGTGATTTTTTTAGCTGGAAATTTTTAGAAATTTGACCTAATTTTTCTTTTTTATTTTGGTGCAGTTGGAGATGATCCTTCCTGATAGAGCATATGCCTTCTTTTCCCATACTCACAAGGCACAAAAAGAAAACATGCCTTTGCTTGATAAGGTATATAATCTCTCCTTGTTCACATCTTTTTAGGCGGTGGCAATAGCTTGATGATATATTTTTTGCGCGGTCTGACTTTTCTTTGCTATGTAGATCCTAGCTGAAAGGGTGTCATTGTATGATTATGAACTAATTGTTGGGGACAATGGCAAAAGGTTGCTTGCTTTTGGGAAATATGCTGGTAGAGCTGGACTTGTTGACTTCTTGCACGGGTTGGGACAGCGTATGCTCCACCACTTAGAATCATTTCAGTGAAACTTTTTATTTTGATTTGAATATAATCCATGTAACTAATCGCTTTACTCTTTTCTCCTTCATTATTTCCTTTTCTTTTTCCCTTTCCCGCTTATTTATAAGAAATTGGTTTCTAGATTATGTTTTTTTGCTTCTAGATGTTCAAGATTTTGGGCCTAACAGAGCATGCAGGTCTATATGTTAATTATCCAATTTCACTTAATTATGCTGAAATGAGCATTCTCTTCTTTTATATTTGGAGTATACTGGCTGAAGCAGATATTCACCAGGATTTTTTAATATATAATTTCAGGATATCTAAGTCTGGGGTTTTCAACACCATTCCTTTCTTTGGGTTCATCTTACATGTATTCTTCCTTGGCTGCTGCCAAAGCTGCTGTAATTTCTGTGGCTGAAGAGATATCAACTTCTGGGTTGCCATCGGGAATCTGCCCTCTTGTTTTCATATTCACTGGTTCTGGAAATGGTATAGTAAATTGCAACTTCACATTGCATAATTTCAAGCATGCATTGTGTTCCTAAATAGCTTTGCATAATGTTCCTGAATTAATTTCAACAAAATCTTGATTTTCATGCTCATGCTTCTTTAAATTGCTCTCCTCCACTGATGCTTTAATTCTATAGCTTGATTCTCTATTACAAAATTTTGACATTTTACAGAATATAGTTCTTACATCCATTAAATGTTTTTCTTTTGCAATGTCACCTATAGTTTCTCAAGGTGCACAAGAGATCTTTAAACTTCTTCCTCATACTTTTGTTGATCCAAGTAGACTTCCAGAACTATTTGCACAAGTAAGTTCAAAGCAGCATTTTTCCTGTATACATATATGATATGCATTAATGGAAGGGATTTGTTGGTGATAGGATGACAGATATTACTTCTAACCAGCATAATGATTTAATGCTCAGGTCATGAAATTCAGCCCCAATACCATCTAGGCATGGCCACCGGTTCGGTTCTAACCGGAACCGAACCGTACTGTAGATGAACCGAAACTGGATCGAAACCGGCGGTTCAAGGGCCGGTTTTCTTGTGTACTACATATAGTATATATGGATTGTATACCCCCAGGAGACTGGATTATTGTACTTAGGTGGGTGGATAAGGGAATGGATTTATTGTTAGTAGCAGGAACCACGACACATTGTGAGACTTAGTCTAACCCACCCACGCAAGTACAACGATTTAAGTGGCTGGCAGACGTCGATCACGAACTCCGCCACATAACCACTAGGGCATATGGCCACCGGTTTCTTCTAACCGGAACCGGGGACCGTACTGATGATGGAAGCCGAAACTGTGATGCGAAACTCAGTCGGTTCAGGGCCGGTTAAGGTCATGTGAGTTACAAATGAACGCTGACCCTGAAAATGAACCTGAACCGGCCCGAAACCGGTGGTTAACCGACGGTTTTGGTCCGGTTCGAACCGGATTCACAAACAAAATTATTTGTTGCTTAAAATTTTTAACAAAAAAATTTGTATAGTTAATTTGATTTATGGTGAAAAGAAAAACACAATGATACATAATTTCTAAAAAGTAGTGAAAAAAAACAATATCATTAAATCATTTGACTTAATTGGTAGAAAAAAAGGGTCAAACTACCCGTTTGAACTATGTTCATTTGTAAAAAGAAAAAAATTATGTGTAAAAAAAATAGGTTCAAAGGGCTAGTTTGACGTGGCATTTAATTTTTTTATTTTTGGTAAATAAATTTTATTCATTTTTAATCATTTATTTATTTATTTACTGTAATTTACTAAATTATCCAAAAATATAAATCGTGGCTCGCAAAAAAAATAGCTGTTATTGATTCTGATCACAAGGACGGAATTTGAGAAACTAAATTAAAGTATGAGCACGATTTATAATAATATGAATTAGTTGATGATTTTTATTTCAGACAATCAATATATGTATCTAACTCTTCTCTCTTATTCTCAACTCAAAATTCTCTCAATCCTTTCCTATAGTTCATTATTTTTTCATTGTTTAATTTTCCTGAATATTGATTATTATCTATTGTTTATTTTTTATTTTTCTTACATCCAATTCCAAATCTTGTCTTTCTCTAAGTCTTTCAAATTTTTCACAGTTCCATTGTAAATTTGACGTCTCATTTGATGTTTTAATGAATTTTTTTTTAAGTAATTTTTGGAAAGAATAATAATTTCAACAAGTCCAGTTCCCATGTTAATTTTATAATTCCAATTTATATTTTTTTATATTAGAAAATAGCAAGAATTGTAAATTTAATGGTAGATAATAGTTCTAAGTTTATTTAATAGAAAGCTTTTTTTCCTTTAAAAATTATAATAATTCATTTAGTTAATAAAATTTAAACCTATTTATAAATTATATTATTCTTGGCTTGATTTAATTCAAAATCAAAATTTTATTATTGTTTTATAGAAAATGTTGCGTAATGCGGGGCTAGCGAACCTGGCCGTCATATGAATCGGAACCGACTATTTTATTGAGACTCCCGTCGTGTTTCGGGCCAGTCCGGACACTCTGCCTCGTGCTAACCGTTGCCGAAGCGGATTTAAACCGTGCTAAACCGTGCCGGAACCGGAACCAGACCGGAACAGGAGGTTTAAAGGGTCGGTTCCGGTTCAAAATTTTAAACATTTCGAACCGGTGGTTCAGTGAACCGAAACCGGCGGTTCACTGAACCGGCCATGCCTAATACCATCCTCACGTTCACACAAGCATATATTCATAGTTCCTTAGTTATCATTTTGTTCCAATTTCTTGCTTTTATGCATTAAAATAATGTATTATTCCTGTTCCTGCACATTGGATTCTGCAACATTCTTTGGGTACTCATATCACTTACATTCTTGTCCTTGCATAGGCCAAACCTTCAAGGACATCAAAGAGGGCATATCAAGTATATGGTTGTGTCGTGACTAGCCAAGACATGGTTGAAAACATAGATCCTTCGAAACCATTTGATAAAGTAAGTGATTAAAGCAGAAGAGCACTTATCTATTTACTTGTCAAACTACATGATATATTTTTGTTTGTGGCATGATCTATCATCTACAGTGTTGATAACTCATCCTTTTGCAAACTCATTTCCCCCAGGCTTGACTCTTTCTTGCTGTACCTTGAAATCTAGCCAAAATCATAATAGGATTTTTGCATTTTAAATATGCGGTTGATTAGTTTTCCTGTTATTTTGCTTCCCAAAATTTGAAGGATATGTCAGAGGAATTTTGCGTCATTTATTTTCAGTTAAAGTGAGCTTATAGATATTCAGTAACTTTTGAGAGTGCAATTATATTAAAGTAATACATACTAACGTAAGACATTTTGTTTGCATTTCAGGCTGACTATTATGCACATCCAGAACACTACGAACCCATTTTCCATGAAAAAATAGCCCCATATGC
Organism: Jatropha curcas; assembly: GCF_014843425.1. Next base: position 16,363 of record NW_023591345.1, on the reverse strand, counting down.
ATCTGTTATTGGTACGTGATAGATTTTGCATTCTTATCATTACAAAAGAGTTTGTACTGATTTACCTATCCAAGTTGACATTGAATTCTCAGGATTTATTTTGTACTCAAAAATAAAAAGGAATAAATTTGACTTAAGAGTCCTCGCTTTTGCTTCTTATGAGTCCAATGTAGATGTCAGCTTTCACCCTTTAGTTATTTGCATTCCTGTGTTCATTTTAGTGACTAGAAGCCGGTAGTTTTCTCTACTGTCACTGCATAAATGCATTGGCACATGATCTTAGAGTAAAAAAATCACATGCGGCAGTAAACTTTATGGCCAACTGTCTAGTAACTTTTCTCTCATTGATGCAATCCCCAGAGATTTCTTTTTATTCAAATTGATTATTTAGCTTCATTCTGTTTCAGTCAATTGCATGTACTGGGATAAAAGATTTCCTCGGTTGTTGAGTACACAGCAGCTTCAAGATCTAACAAGGAAAGGGTGCCCACTTGTTGGAATTGCTGATATAACCTGTGATGTTGGAGGCTCTATTGAGTTTATTAATGAAACCACATCAATTGACTGTCCATTCTTCAGGTACAGTGTTAGTAGCTTCTCATCCTTTCTAAAATGCAGTGTATGCCAAGTGCTTTATGGTCTTATTTGTTCTCCTTTTTTCCGCTTTGTCCTTTGGTTTCACTGAACATGAGAGGGAGTTGTTCTAGTTTTTTATGACCGTTGGTTGCTCGAGCAAACACTTGTTTTTAGGTTAATGTCAAAATGAGATGCTATTTGAATACGACGGTTCTGCATGAATGATTACCTTTTAATCTTCGATTTGATACTGATATCAACCAAGATTATATTTGAATTAAAAATGGAATCTCACAGAAAGCCATTTGCATTTTTAACTGTTGATATAGTGGGTACAGTAGCATCATGGTAAATGTAATTTAAAGACAAGAAGAGAAGTAATTAATACAAGAGTAGGAAACTATGACCTCCTCACTCACCACCCCCACAAAGAGTAGGAAACTATGAACCTTCCTCACTCACCACCCCCCCACCCCCCCTCCCCCCCCCCCCACAAACAAAAAAAAAAAAAAGAAAAGCCCATATTTGCCATTTTTCTCCCCCCCCACAAAAAAAAAAAAAAAAAAAGAAAAGCCATATTTGCATTTTCTTAATAGAGAGTATTAGTTGAACTGAACAACGATGAATGAAGGTGAGAAAGAACAAAATCATCACAAGTGATAAAATGATGAGATTCAATTGAAATTTTAGATCAACTTTTCCACAAAGGAGAAGAAAATCCTGTCTGAACTCCATTTGCCTGGACTGTGTTTCTTCACAAGTTTTAACATGAATTTTTGTTGTCAAGCCTTATATCATCATCCTGAATTCTGTTTCAAAGCAAGACATTGTTACTGTTATGTCCCTTTTGTTGATTATTTGTCAATAATCATTTTCAGGTATGAGCCCCTAAATGATTCATACCATCATGACATGGACGGTAATGGTTTGATATGTTCTTCTGTTGACATTCTTCCTACAGAGTTCGCAAAAGAGGTTTGTTATTCATATCTGTGCATTCTTTTCAAAGTTACAACTGTTAATATCATCTAATTAACATTTACGGTCATTCGATCATGGAAAGGCTTCTCAACATTTTGGAGACATACTATCCCAATTTATTGGCAGTCTGGTTTCTACAACTGACATTACCAAGTTACCTTCACATCTACGGAGAGCTTGCATAGCCCATGGAGGAGCACCTACTCCCATGTTTGAATATATTCCACGCATGCGAAACTCTGAATCAGAGTAAATTTCTAATTCCAGTTTGTATTTCCTTGACTTTTATTGATGTTCCTTACATGCATGGTCAATAATTGCAAAGCCTATAGAATCTAAACAATGAACCTTGAGCTTCAGATTTTTTTTTCCTTTGCCAAGAATCATAAGAAGTGAAATATTAACTTACAGTGGAGTCATCAGACTTTTTCTGGTTATACTTAGTTCAGTTCAGGTGTTATTTTTTTACTATGCATTTTTTTCCAACTTGAGCATGTGAAACTTGAATCTGGGGAGGAAAAGAAAAGGAAGGAGCATCTAGAGTTGGATATATTAAATTTTTCACTTTCAGCAAACCAAAAATTTTCTAGCAACTTTGAGCTCCAGAATCAAACCATCTGAACTGGTTGATATTTGAGATTTTTTTACTTGTAACTAGTTATTGAACCAATTTATGTTATAAAAGCTGTCTCTTTTAGTAACAGGCATGTGCACTCTTTCTTAATATGCAGAGATATGCGAGAAAATCCTGTAAATTCAAACTCAAGCAAGAAGAAATTCAATAGCTCGGTAAGTTTCTCATTTTTGCTTACATGTCTATGCATTCCACACCAGATAATATATGTAAATTGTGCAAACTTATGGAGTTGTTTTTGTTATTGCGCCATCATTTTAATCCCTTGCTGTTCAGCAGTTTCTTATTGTTTTTGTAATTGACAGGTGTCTCTGAGTGGCCATCTATTTGATCAGTTTTTAATTAACGAGGCACTGGATATTATTGAAGCTGCTGGTGGATCCTTTCACTTAGTCAAGTGTCATGTGGGTCAGAGTGCTAATACTCCCTCATACTCAGAACTTGAAGTAAGTTGACCTTTAGTAAGCATGATTTTGAAAGTAGAATTTTCCATATTTAAAGTCAAAATATTATGCATCACTGCAGAAGTTTTCAGTATTCTTTTTGATTTATTGTTTTACTTCTCTTTCAATTGCATTTAATTTTATGTATGCAATTTTTAAAATGTGGTCAAGGAATGAATATCACAAAGACAGCTGCCTCCAATGCAGGACGGATTAAAGGCCTCCCCTTTAACTTTCTCTTGGAGATGTTTATATGATTGACAAAACACATATTTCCTAAATTGATAATTGAAATTGATAACTTTATGGGTATAACAACCTTCAGTGTCTTGCATTTTTGTATTTCTGCAGCACTCACCATAATTTGCCTTATCGTTTGGCCAGGTTGGTGCGGATGATAGGGAAGTTCTGGATCAAATTATTGACTCTTTAACTTCTCTTGCTAATCCAGAAAATAAAAGGATTGTAAATAAAGAAGCAAATAAAATTTCCTTGAAAGTTGGTAAAATCCAAGAGAATGACGTCAAGAAGGACTGTGATACAAAAAGGAAGACTGGAGTTCTAATTATTGGTGCAGGCCGTGTCTGTCGACCTGCTGTTGAGTTCCTAGCATCAATCGGAAGCATTTCATCTCATGAATGTTATAAAGCTTGTCTTGATACTGATTTCGAAGAGCAGAATGATGTCCAAGTCTTTGTTGCATCTCTCTACCTAAAAGACGCTGAAGAGGTATTAAGCCAAAAACTCTGAACTTCAAGCTTTACGAGCATCATGGTTTCACATTGAATTGTGAGGGTAAAAGCTTCAAGAGGTCTTGCATATGGATATAGCATTAATATTAAATATGATAAAGACATCTGCAATCATCTGTACATATTATGATTTAATAGCAGAGAAATATTTATGTTTATGTTTATCTTTAGTGTGTTTGTTTCTTTTCCATTTGAAATTTCTGATTTCACATAAATTTCATTGGGCACAGATTATTGAAGGAATTCCCAATGCAACAGCAGTTCAACTTGATGTGATGGATAATGAAAGCCTTTGCAAGTATATTTCACAGGTAGCCTTCTCCAGAGAATTTTACTAACCATTATTCTTAATGTATATCGTAAATCACCTGTGCTGATGCTTCAAAGAATAATGTAGCAATCATCTTTAGATCTCATATCTATCAATATGAATTAACTTAGACGGATACTTCCAACATGATTTCAAACACCAGCAAGTGCTGCATAGCATGCAGTTACATTGGTGGCATAGTTGTCCAACAGAATTACTGGAAGCTAGTTTGTCACTATAATGCGTCAATTAGAAATCTGCATTCTGGTCAATGTACTATTTTTCTCCTCTCTTCAGAATGACATATAGGAGATGGATTATTAACTTGTGTTGTTCAATATTTTCTTGCTTATGTGCAGGCTGAGGTTGTTGTCAGCTTACTCCCCCCTAGTTGCCACATTATCATAGCAAATGCATGCATCAAGGTATTTTTTAAGTTTTCCACATTATCACAGTCATTTTGGTTTCAATAAAAAGTTTAAACTGCCAATAAATCCAGTCTTGGCATGGAAATGACAGATTCTGATTTATAGACGTAGGAAATCATTTTCTCAGATACTTGAAATCCAATGTCATTTATCAGTTTTTAAAAGTCCAAATTTAAATATGTTCTTTGTTTTTCTAGCTAAGGACATAGCCATATCTTTTGATTCAGCTTAGCAAGCATCTTGTCACTGCTAGCTACATTGATGATTCTATGTCAGCACTAGACGAAAAGGCAAAAGCTGCTGATATTACAATTCTCGGTGAGATGGGCATGGACCCTGGCATAGGTAATTTTCCAACTGATACTGATCATTTATTGTGATTTTAATTTTCACAAAAACACACAAATAGGTGGATTGTGTGCTGGTAAGTATCTGTAGGGCTACAAAGATATTTAGTAGCAGGAAGAGGGTAATAAAAAAATTGAAAAAATGAAAATAATAAAGAAAGAAGTAAGCGGCTTTTGAGGAAATATTCTTCTCATATAGTTCTAAAGTATAAAAGGGCAAATATGTGTGTGTGTGTGTAGCTGGATAACTACTCTGTAAATATGTAATCAGGGACAAAGATTGAGCTTTTATCATATCTTCTCAGCATGGCATACCTGCTCCATGTGATAAAATCGCAACTAAAACTTCTCACCACAAAGTTGATATCTTCACATTAGGAAAGTTTTCGACCTGTAATCTTTAATATTTTTTGTTGAACTACTAATCTTTTTCTAATGCACTTTAGTTTTTTTCATGTACTTCTCTTTTAAGACTCTAAGACATTCCCCTAGAATTTGCACAGGAATGCTCTGATGTTGTCGAACTAAAAAATATCCATGTATGCTTCAGATCATATGATGGCAATGAAGATGATTAATCAAGCTCATGTTCGGAAGGGCAGATTAAAGTCTTTTACATCTTATTGTGGGGCACTTCCATCTCCTGCAGCTGCAAATAACCCACTAGCATATAAGTTCAGGTATCTCTTGCAACTTCTTCAACTAAACTATCTATATGGTCCAGCTTGCTTAGGAAGTTAACATGGATAAATTATTAGCCGAGACTACCTGATGCTTCCTACCTCTCACAAGAATTAGACCATACCCATAACTCAGGTTAGAGGAGTCAGAATGGGGATTCTTAAATTTTATTACTTAAATACTAAATGTATTTTTACTTTGTCAGTTGGAGTCCTGCTGGAGTCATAAGAGCTGGGCGCAATCCTGCCACATACAGACTTAATGGTGAAATTGTACACATTGATGGTAAGTTGCCCACAAGCAGAAAATGATAGGTCCAAGCAGCAGAATGCATCATTTCTTAGTAGATACTAATGCATGTATTATTTCTCATCCTTAATTTTATATTGGTCTTGTGTGATGCTGACGTTGTGGCTGCTACCATGTTATGAGGCAATATTGACAAGGATCTTGATAACTCGATTAAATCTCCTGAAGATTGTCGCTTTCTTATCTCTGCTACACTTTATTGAACAAATTTCAGGTGATAGCCTTTATGATTCAGCTTTCAAACTTCGGATTCCACATCTTCCTGCTTTTGCATTGGAATGCCTTCCAAATCGTGATTCTTTAGTTTACGAAAAAGTCTATGGAATAGAAGAAGCATCAACGATCTTTCGTGGAACCCTCCGCTATGAAGGCATGACATGTTTTTGGCTCCTCATTCTATTAGTAATTTTTTTTTAATATATCTATAAGTATTCTCTTGCAACTCAAAGTGGAACTGAGCTCTTTTCTCTTTAAATAATATAATACCAATATAAATGTTATTGGATGCTAGCTAACTTGAAAATATAAAAATTTTCGTTCCTTTTGGAATTATTAACTGATTATTTGTGTAGGGTTTGGCGAAATCATGGGGATACTTGCAAGAATTGGTTTTTTTCGTACCGAACCTCATCCAGTTCTTAGATGTGAACGGAGACCCACATTCAAAACATTCCTTTGTGAACTACTAAAGATTCCTGGTGAAAATCTATCAGGGGAGAAAGACATCACTGAAAATATAGTTACACTTGGTCATTGCAAGGAAAAAGGAACCGCTGAAAAGGCAGCCAAAACTATCATGTGAGCTATGTTATCTGTTTTAGAAATTTAAATGCGGGCAGTTTTCTTAGTACACAATATATTTCCACCATATCTCTAATATGCATAAGCCATTATTTATTTTATTTTGCTCAATTGATGTGCATAATGTACAGTGGTATTGAAGTATTCAAGTATTAAACTTTTTTCCCTCAGATTTCTGGGATTTGATGAGCAAACGGAAATTCCTGCCTCCTGCCGAAGTGCATTTGATGTCACCTGTTACCGGATGGAAGAAAGGTTGGTGTATTCCAGTACGGAACAGGTATATTCCTTGCTGCAAATTTTTATTTATAATAATGATGAAACTCATATCCCATGTGTACACCTGCATTCATACCAGAGTACGATTTATTAATTACTGCCACTTGTATAATTTATGGACAGGATATGGTTCTTTTGCATCACGAAATTGTGGTTGAATTCCCTGATGGCCAACGGCCAGAGCGTCATTCGGCCACTTTATTGGAATTTGGGACGTCAAAAAATGGAAAAACAGTTACCGCAATGGCTCTGACCGTTGGTATTCCAGCAGCCATCGGTGCACTGGTACTTGTTAACTGTCATATATAATTTGCTTCCACATCATTTATCTCTCTCTTTTTGTTGTGAGAAAATTTTTCAACTAAGATTATTTCAATTTTGTTGCAGCTCTTACTAGAGAACAAGATCAAGTCAAGAGGTGTTCTGAGACCTACTGAACCAGAAGTATACATGCCAGGTAATTGTAATTCACTTACAAACTTGTTTTATGGGTATTCCAGTAGCTAAAATGTAACAAATTAAATTGATTTATCAGATGTTAATATGCTTAGTTGTGGTTTCGCAGCACTGGAAATTTTACAAGCCCATGGTATAAAGTTGATTGAGAAGGTCGAGTAACCTCAGATGACCCATTAAGTAGGGGGTCTACCATTTTCATTCCTCACAGAAAAATCAGCACAAGTCTGTCGAACAATAACCATTCTTCAAACCTGAAGTGGATTATTAAAGACAGAGATTGAGAAGCTAATCCATTGGAGATTTGGCTTAGACCGACACAACACCAACATAGTTTCTGTCAAGAAGAATGGGCAAATCCACAAGCACCTCTCCTACAGAAAATATCAGTACATATGTCTCCAATATTCCTGTACAGATGCATAGTTCGCACTTGATAAGAAACAAGCTGGTTATGTGGACAGATGAATAGTAAGCCTTTTGGTTAAAGGCGTCGATGGTCACACATTATTCCAATAAAATGATGAATGAAATTCCGGCCTAGCTTCTATTATGCTTGCCAATTAGATATTTGAGTTATTACAACTCAGATCACAGACTTACATATAATATATGCATATCATCTCAGATGTTAACCGAACCATCACAGTAAGAAACAAAAAGAATTGCAAATCAGGCAACTACATTGTTGAATTTTATTATGTAGATCTAAATCCAGGCAAATAAAACCCTGACCATGCTCTGAGCTATGCGACGAACAAAGGACTTTCGCAGAATAGTAAGCATGTCACATATAGCCTGTCCAATCAAATTGGCAACGTGCTATCCTATTTCTCTTCTAATGCCTCAAGAGAGGGATCATATACAAAATTATCACTTTAACTATTATAATTCTTCTTTTTTCTGCTTCTGCTCATACACCAGAGCTTTATCTGGCTGATCTCCTGTGTTCCCAAAAGCCACTACACCAAAAGGTCAACCACATTGGTAACATGCACAAGTGTTCCAGGCATAAGAATCGGTCAATAATATATATTGTGAATCATGTTTTGAAATGATCAAAAACTAAGAAATCCACGAAATTAACTGTTGCTCCACTTGTTCCCAGTTATGAACTTTAGTGACCAGGGGATGACGAACCAAATCGGTCTTGCACCAAGGATATGAGTTCTCATAATCAAAAAGTAGAACCTTAATTCCAGCTTCAGCACATTCAATGGCATATCTTGGGTTGTCATCAATCAGAACTGTTGCACCTAAGGTCCTGACAAATAAAATATAGATATATCTAGCTCAGAAGATACTCATAAACAGAGGTGCTGGCATATTAAAGCCACAATACTACTCTTGTACAGTCAGGATTGGACTTGAATTCTCACTTCTTTCCTCCTTTTTTTTTTTAACCAAGTAGATAGTCCTAGGAATATTCAAGCATACTCAAAGTTGTCAATTGAAATACCTGCATATTTCTGACTTAGGTCTGGACTCTCCGTCCAAAGCAAAATGGTTCCCAAAGTGAATCTCATGAAAAACACCAGGATAGTGCTTCTCTATCCACTCAATTGTGTGATCTTTGATAACATTCTGCCGCGACCTATTCATAATGTTTCAAAAGAAAAATTCAATCCATCTCTAAGTTCATTCATTATGCATGACCAAAAGTAAGATGCTAGGAATACATACGTCACAACAGACAGATTACACAGTCTTGACAACTTATGAAGCACCTTCTGAGCACCTGGGATTGGATATATCCCAGACTTGAAATATGATGTCTTAAAGAATTCATGGACACGAATATTAGCTGCAGCAGAAAGGTCAAGGTTCTGAAGCAATTCAATATTATAATCTTAGAACAAAATAGTGCCTTAATTCTCTTATAATATAATAATCCAAAAAATCAGACAAACAAGGATTTCTCCAACTTGAAAATTATTGCATTAAAAATTTGCAATAGACATTTAACTGAATATATTTGCATAGTAGGATTGAAGATATTCCTCTAGAAATAACACATTTTTTAAGTTTCCAAACGGCATATGTATGTCAATAGGAGTTACTCCCACCACACATCCTTCTCTACTTCTTAATTATGCCATAATAAAAGCTATCCCACAACTTCTAAATAAACCTTTCCAAGATCAACATCCAATAAAAAAAGAGACCACAGTTGACAACTATAATGGGCTGTGGTAATAAGACCATCATAGACTCATTTTCATCATCCAAAATTCTCGAATTTCAAACAAGAACGCACTTTTGAAGGAAAAATTGATGCATCACATGCCAACTAGCATGCCAGTCAAAGTAGGATATCTTTATGGCTGTACCTTCATCATGGGAACATTTCCATATCTGTGACAACAACAGAGTAGGAATTAGAACAGAGATAAGAGAAATGAGTTTGTTTCCAAAAAAATAAATTGTTACAAGAATCAAAATCATAAACAAAAATGCAAAATACAAATTGGATAATTCTAACACTGCAAGAGGAGTTCACAATGAATACATCCATTTTACAACTAGTCTACAACATGATTTCAACGGCCTCAAACAAAATCTAGATTGAAGTATTGAACTAAATAAATAACATCACATATTCACATGTTCTCAAGTTCATGACATGCTGCTTGAAGGCATCAAAAAAGAAGTCATAGCAGTGATAGCACTACCACAATTGATATACGAACCAAAACCCCACAGTTTGTTGTAACCAATCAAAAGGCCACAGGCATGAGTCATGTTGTTCAGTTCAGTCAGTAAACACATTTGGCATTTGGCAAAATAAGTGATTCAAAGCATCTGTCATGAAAAGAGTTGTCAAACAATAGAAACTCATAATGACTCATATATGAAACTACATTTTCATTGAGTTCATAAGCTTTCTGTTAACTTTGCACCAGGAAGTGCCCGGCTTTAGCAAATTATGCTAAAAAAGATGATAAAATTTTATGCCAAGGCAAATTTCAACGTTTATAGTTCCAAAGATTAGACAAAGAATAGTTTACCCATTTCGGCCTCAGATAACTACATAACATATCATGCCACAACTGTTTATAGAAATATGTAAATAATAAAGCTCGAAATGCAATACCTTGAAGAACTCATAAACATGGTATTCTGCCACTGAATGATTAGAAGAATAACGATCAGCAATAAATCTGTTCAAGGCCGATACAAAGTTTCCAAGAACTGCTTACAACGAAGCAGAAGAAATAACAAATAAGAAAAAGAAACTACTTCTGCGTGAATATAGATTCAACAGCGAAACGAACATGCAAAACATCCTTCATCAAAAAAGGATCAGAATGAAGTATTGTAACATTACCAAACCTTTGAAAGCAACACAAAGAATTAGAAACCCAAAAAATCAGATGAACAAGCAGGCGAAATATTAAGTGTTGAGATTTGTGATATACCCTCATCAACATCAACTGCAACAACAATTTTTCCAGTGAGAGGATAATCAGGGAAGCCAAGAGGCTTTCCACCCTGACAAGTCTCATGACCATTTATATATCGAGCACTTGTCTTGCTGCTACTACCATCTTCCAATCGATTCTCGAACTCACGCACCAATTGATTTTGTGGAGCAGCTACTGCACGAGGAGGTTTATGAGAATCAGAGCAACCTATTACCGTTAAACAAACACCGCGTCCTCTGTTTATCCTAAAACCAACACTAGCACTGCCTGTATTGTCAATGGAAACAGTAGTCCTCTTAATAAAAGGGATAATTGAAGAGGAAGGCATAACCGGCTGAGGTAGATTGTGAAATCCCTTGGAGAAAGGATCATTACGGGTTATATAAGCCATGATCAGAGCTTTATAATTGTGACGGTGGTGGCGATGATTTGGGGCAGAGAAATAGTTAGTGAATAACCGGAAGGTGCTTTGCCTCTTTAACATACCTAATAACACTCACATTCCACCATCAACACCCAAAAAAACTGAAAAGTGGAATCTAAATTAACCAATCTCCAAATTACCAAGGAAAAAGAAAAGGGAAATCAATTCTCTAAATTTTTTTTAAAAAACAAAATTACAAAAATCGGAGAAGATCAAGAAAGAAAATATTTTGATTAAAAAGATGAAATGGGTTAATTAAATCACACAGCAATTAATGTAGAAATCTTGAGTATCCCTTTCTCGGTTATCCGTCGCCACTTTTTGGGTAGCAAAACAAGAATGAATCAGTGGTCATAATGTGTTAAAAAATAATTAGAATTAACAAGAATGAAAATCCTAAGATAAAGGGAATTTCTTGTATTCGATTCGAATCAAATCCATTTAAAAAAGAGGGGAGTTGTGATTATCAGTAGAAACGAATATCCAAGAAGAGAAAAAGATAGGTGGGCGGGGAATCGATTGTCTCTTTTTTTTAGTGATACTGAAAGACGCAAGCTTTCTCTCTAACCTGTCTATATAGAAGAAAACATTTGCTTGCGATTAACAACTATTTAATTGTTGGTTAAGGCGTGTAATTTGCCTTAATTTCCTCCTTTTGACATTAAGCTATAGATTCACAGTTCTAAATTTTGAAACCCTAATTTCATTCCCCTATTTCTTTCCTTTGATAAAGATGCTTTTTTTTTTTTTTCTTTACATAAAAAATTCAATGGATTCGAATAATATCTTGATTTAGAAAATAAAAATAGTCTCTTTTGTAAATAAAATTTAAGAAATTTTTGATAATTTTTACGGTGAATAGAAAAGTATATGTGTATATTCATATAATTTCCTATTTTTGTGAAAAAATTTGAATAAAATGCATGGAAGGAAGATTGTCTTAACTAGATTCAAAATTAGCTTTTTATGGGGAAGTGGGCATTGCGACTCACTAGTACCATAGCTTTTTGTGTTTTCAAAACTCAATAACCATGGAAATCACTGCAAATATTGGCTTTAGATAAAAATAATGCTCTGCGTAAAAATTATTTTCCAATCTAATATTATTTTAAAATTATTTATCAATTTAATATTTATTTGGACATAAAGAGAGAGAGAGAGTATTGCACTAAAACCACCGATTAAGTTGTTAATTTCAGTGCAATAGAAAAAATAACTTGTACTGACAAACAGTAAATAAAAAGTAATTATATGAATAAATAATAATTTTTATTTTGTATTGAGACTGCTTATCAAATTAATGGTTCAATACAAAATGAAAATTAATTTTATCAATTTGCTTTTTCATAAAACACACAATTTATTTGGTGGTTTTAGTGCAACTACAGAATATGACCACTAGTCAGCAAAAAGTATATAGAAAAATAGTATTTTGTTAAAAGTCTACCAGATTAATTAATGGTTTCAATAAAAAAAATATTTTTTCACTAAAATACACATATAATCTGGTGGTTTTGGTGCAATGCATTTGATATGTGCAACGAACTAGACGTTAGATTTCATTTCAAGATGCAGAAGTTAGAGCTATAATAATTATTCAATATCTTTTTATCTTATTTTATGATTTCTTAATCTAATTGAATAATAAATTTTGCTCTTATTCCATAATATTTTTTTAATACAGGCAAATGAGTTTCAACATATATATCATAGTTCAACATCACCAATACGTAGAAATTCATCATTCCGTCGAAGATTATTTAGTCTAATCGGCACAATGAATAAAGAAATTCATAACGAAACTCATTATATGCTTTAACTTGCCCCTCCGTCTATAGAGTTCCTCGTGTTCAAACACCAAAAAAACTACAAAGATGAAAGAGACGTAAAATGACATCTAGACGTATTCAGTTGAAGTCCCGCCAGTAGACGATATACCTCAAGTCCTTGCTTCTATGACATACAACTATTATGAATATTATCACGCTAATATGCCAGCACATCATCTTCCGCACCACAACCTGAGCGGAATGTACCATCTGTAGCATTAGAAATGACATTGAATATTCATTACACTCCGATGATGGCAACCCAGTAAATCCATACTTTTTTCTCCGAAATAAGCGAGACAACGCCATTTCAATATACAATACTTACTTTCAATACTTCTGCAGCGTGTTTTGGCACACCTGATGATCTGTATCTCATGCTAGACACTCATTCAATGATTTCTCTGAGATGATGATGGTACTTGAGCAACAGAGTCATCTGACATTTCCTAGCCCATAACAATCATTTATAAATTTGGTTCAAGCTCCTTGCATGAGTGTCAATGTAAATATTGAGCATGTATAATAATATCAAGGTATCAGAAAAAATGCAGTACGCCGAAATCCACGTCATAATAGAAGGCTTCCAAGATGTGCTATAAGATGACATGTGGATAGATATTAATATGATTAATTTTCCATGTATTAGTTATCAATACATGTTTAACATCATACGAATTCAATTCGAAGCACTTTATTACTCTCGTAATTTTTAACTGTGTAAGAAAACTTATATTGTTATTACTTAACTCGAAATAATTGTGAACTAAAACCACTAGATTACAAACGTGTTTTGGTAAAATATTTTGAGCAAATAAATGTTTTTTTTGGTTGAAATCACTAATTAATTTATGGACTCTTAACAAAACATTATTTTCCATGTACTTTTTACTGACTATCACATCTCATAGTTGTATTAAAATCACCTAACAAATTGTGTGTTTTAGTGGAAAAACAATTTGACAACTTAAAATTATATTCTGTATTGCAACTACCAATTGGATTGATGGTTTCAATACAAAATAAAATTATTGTTTATTCATATAACTACTTTTTACTGATTGCTTGTTAGTACTGGTTACTATTTCTATTGCACTAAAACCATCAACTAAATCAGTGGTTTTAGTGCAATATTCTCTATCCATATCAGGACAAATATTATATTGATAAATAGTTTTGAAATGACATTAGATTGAGAATAGTTTTCCAATTAACATTATTTTTATTAAAAGTCCTGTGCGATCATTTTCCTATCTTTTTGAGATTCCAATCCACATTTTGAGTCTTCTTCCTAGAAGATGCTAAGTTTTTTCTTTTTTTGAAAAAAAAAAAAAAAAAAAAAGAGTCTTCCTTCCTAGAAGATGCCTTAAAGTTTTTTTCTTTTTTTGAAAAAAAAAAAAAAAAAAAGATATGCTGGCTGGCTTAGGCCGTAAAGAGTTTACAATAAGAATTTATCTTATTTTTTCGGTAGTTTGGCAGATGCTTCTGTAAATCTTTGTGATGGATAAAGTTAACAAATACAACCAAGTTGAAAAGTTTTGGAAATTCTGAACGGTTCACGGGATTTAGAATTTTTATTTAAATGAGCCGTTAATAAATAATAAAATAAGGATCAATTATATTACATATAAATTTAATTCTTACATAAAAATTATTTTAAATAACAGATTTAATAATGGATACATTATTTTAGTGCTCTCTATTCTGAAATAAATTTTTTTATTCTCTCAAATTGTTATTATTTTGATTAAAAAAATCAGTAATTTAACGAATTTTGAATATTAACTATATGATCAAAAATTTGAATAATTATTTTATTTTCAAAAGAGTTTTTAAATAATTATATTACTCTAAAAGTGGATTTCAAACGCACTAATTTTATTTATGATGATACTCGCGACCCACCGTCTGCTCCAACCCGACGGGTTGACTGTGGTTGGTCCCAGCAGTTGTGGAGCGGGGTTGGGTCATTAGGTTACAGAGTGCGCCCCCAATAACAGATTCCAAATTTAAGCCAAAGGCCCCAACATTTATGTATTAGCTTCAATACACTTTTATTTTTTTCAGGAAAAATTCGGATTTCTTGCTCGGCGTTTCTTGTTGGGAAGGTCCAGAGAGATTCCAATTCTATTCATGCCCAAAGAGATCGAGCTCTCTCTGCTACAGAACACAAGTAAAACACTTAAGAACAGCAAACAAATTCAGTACATTAACCCGAATTACTTTTCTTCTGTTCCTTGAAAAACATCAATCTCGAAAGTTGTTTTCTGGAAGTTTTTAAGATTTGAATCGAATGGCACCTGCGGCGACTCAAGAAGATGATGAGAATAAATCAAGGACGGAGAAGAATCCTCGTCCTCTTGCATGAGACGATATATTGCCCTCCTCAAACCTATGTAGCATCTTATTAATTTTCTCTCTCATGTATTTTTTTGTTTTTTTCAAATTTTTTTTCTTGATTCTGTTTTATTAAAATTTGTCTGGATTATGCAGGGTTTAAGGTCCATATCCAACACAGCATTAAGAAAGAGGAGAAAGGAATCAGGAACTGGCCTAAGAAGATCAACTGACCCCTGTGGTATTGTTTAATTAAAATTTTGTTAATGTAAATCAAATTTTCGGTTGTTGGAAAAAGGAACCGAAACCTTAAGCAGTATCAGCCCTGTTTGCTTTAATGGGTTTAACCGTTTTCGTAATGTAAAAAGTGTTTCTCTTGCCTGAATTATTCAAATTTATTGCCTGAAATAAGCCTTCATAGTTAAGTATATTTATATGTTAAGCTAAGCAATTGGATCTGAGATTCCTTGTGAAATGTTATACATATACTCACTTTGGTAGATAGATGTGCGTATGTGATGAACCTGCTTCGTTTTTCTATCTTAAAGAAGGGGTACTTTAATCGGGTAACTTGTTCTAAAATGTATACAAGTGGCCTCCGTTTGCCAATGGTAATCAAAGGAATCCGGACACTGGGTTAGCTGCACCAAAGTCAGTGGGATCTTGTTTCTGATAAAACAATGATCAGGAGGAGCAAGGCATCTTCAGTAATGAATGCATTTGAATTTTTAAGTTACTTGAAATAAAATCCAATAGTAAATATTTCTGGCATTTCCTTTTGAAGCATTGGGGAACAATCTGACCAGCTGCTAACCTTTCCTCTGATAGTTGCACAGGTGTAACTAACATAAATTTCTTAGATCCAAAATCACGGATGATCGCGCAAGTATGTCATAAAAGTGTCAAGGCAAATTGCTAAGGCTGTGTGATTACTTTCTCCTACGAGTTTCTTATACGTAAAAAATTGAAGATGATGAACATCGATTTTTTTGAATTATAATTGGTTATTTGAGAATGGATGCCAAATATAAAATGCGTGTTTCAATTGCTGACATTTTATCAATGATCCTGTTTCTTGAAATTAAGATTAGGAAGTCTGTATCGTCAAACACTGAAACGGGTTAATTGGTTCTTGTTGCTTTAGCAATGTTTCTTTTTCAAACACCACTACTAACATTTTGTGTGGTCTTTCTAATCTCTCTAGTTTTTGTGGTGGACTTGTGACAAAGTCCTCTCCTACTGAATAGAAAAGGCTGCGAAGTCGGGGTAGGTTATCTTTTTAACCTCTTTACTCAAATCTTTCTGCACAATATTCACTAAATGTTTCAGCACCATGATTGGTTGAAACTTG
>NW_023591344.1:0-62508 GCF_014843425.1 Jatropha curcas | reverse complement strand
ACAGAGAGAGATTTTTTTCGATGTTAGAGAGAGACCTTTCAAATGCCCTGGTTTTTTTGGGTTTTTTAGACCCCGCAATAATAGAACCTTGACTGATTAGGAACTTTAAAGAACATCAGGTTAGTAACGCCAATAATCTTTCGTAACAAAGGTTTTTTATCCCTGAAAAAAAAAAGGAATTTTTTAGAAAAGAAGGGAAAAAAAAAGCCCGGGGAAAAAAAAAAAAACACACACCTTACCTACTACAAAAATAAAATAATATATATATTTCTCTTGTAATTGTTTTAGGTTATAATTATTCTTGCATTATATTTCTACATTAATTTTTGTTAGTTGTAGAGCCCCGAAAAAATTTTAAAAAAAAACCATTTTTAACTTTGTTTTTTTTTTTACTCCCTATTCACCCCCCCCCCTCTTTTAAAGATGCCATGTTTTCATGTCTTTTTTGGGGAAAAATTTTAAAATTTTCTTTTTTTTTCCCAACCCAAAGCCCACTAAGAGGGCAAATAATGTTTAAAAATTATTTCCCTTGGAACATGCCCATATATATTTTACCAAAAAATTAAGAATCTAATAATCCAAATAAATTATTATTTGTTTGGTAAAGAGCAACACCCCCTCTAGACCTGATTTGTAAGCCTAACATCCTCTCTAGTTGGGGTTAACTTGTTTATATCTTTTCCTTTCCCCACAAATTAGCCTCTTCAAATGTTATAACCTAGAGATCAAATTTTAAAATCTGCAAAATAATCAATAAAGGTTTGGACAACAAGAATAGGAATAAAAATAATCCACAAAGGTATATTCAAAAGAAAGGAGGGCGTAGTACTAAACTATAAACGAATCTATTTCTACGACTAGAACGCGCTAAGTCAGCACCTTCGTGCGTTAACTATTCTCACAACTTCTATAATCTCCTTCCTACAACTTCTCTTCTCCTCAACGTCTAAATATAAAAAGCACAATGGAAAGTCCTTCCACTTCAAGTTTCACTCTCCGCCCCTCTACCCCTTATTATTCTTTAAATGTTCAAAATAACTGCTACTCCGTTCCATGTCACATTAGACGTATACCCTAAATCAAGAGAAAAAAAACTATGCTTTTTTTTTAAAGGAGGCTATACCAAGGTGACGTCTCAATATGATACAATTGAAGCCTGTATTTTCCTCTCAATTAGTAATAATTAAAAAACAACTGTTGGCTAAAGGAGTAATCGGAAATATAAAATACAACAAATAAATATATAAGATCATGCTCTTTTGGTTTTACAAAAAACACAAAGCTATATAAAGGAGAAGAGTAACAGTAATAAGTACTCCGCCATGAGGCGGCTAAAGTCGGCTGATCCAAGAACCTTTAGGGGCGTTTGATGTCGTTGTCTTACCAATGGATTTTACAACACCAATTCTCGACCTTCTTCACGCTAATCATCAACGCAATGACACAGTAGAAGGGGCGTGGAATCGTCTATGAAGCTCATTTTTCAGGACAACAAAAGCTCTCGGGCTACCCATCTCGAGGAGGACTTTAACAAAACGCGTTTTGAGGATTTCAAACTCCGACTCGATAATTATTGATTATTGTAATCACCTACAATCTCTGGCGAACAGGTTGGCTGATGTTGATGCTCCGGTAACAAATGGTCGTCTGGTTTTACGTCTCACCGGATCCTTACCAGAGGCGTATGGTGGTATGGTGGACTTTATACAAAATCAAGAGCCTTTGCCCTCCTTTGAGAGTTGTCATTCGAGGCTGAAAATGGTGGAGCGTACCATTAAGGCCCGTCACGCTCGTGAAAATGGTGGTTCTGGTAGCAGGTCCGGTGGTGCCGCCATGGTTGCTGCTCATTCTTCTATGATGTCTGACTCCTCTGCAAGCAACAAACGCAACAACAATAATAAAGGGAGGGGGAATTCGAAAAACAATGGGAAGAAAAAGGCCCAACAAAATTATAATGGGGCCGGTGCTAGTCAGCCGACACACAGCCGACACATCAATCAGACAGTGGCAGCCAGCGTCAGCAGCCTCCCGCCACAGTGCAGCAAGATGTGGCAGGCCTGGTTGGGTGGGTGGACTAATTTCGGGGTGGGTGGACTATTCCGCCTTGCCCTTTTCCCGCTTACTCCTGGCAGCCAAGGCCCAATCCAGCGGCCCAACGTCCTACCTCTCCTGGGTCAGGCTTACTTGGGCCCCGACCTCAAGTTTTCAATGTTGTTGCTCCTTCTGCTTCTAGCTTCACAACCACCAACATTGAGGCCGCTATGCATGCCCTTTCATTCTCTCAACCTGATGGTAACTACTACATGGATACCGGTGCTACATCTCACATGACGGCGGATGCAGATATTCTCTCTTCTTATTTCAATTCAAGCAATAAGCATCATAACATTGTTGTTGGTAGTGGTCATTTACTTCCAATTGTTGGTCACGGTCGCACTACATTGCCTCCCCTTCTCCACCATTTACCCTAAACAATGTGTTACATGCTCCCCAACTCATTAAAAATTTGGTCTCTATTCGTAAATTTACTACTGATAATATGGTTTCTATCTCTTTCGACCCTTTTAGTTTCTCTGTTAATGACTTACAGACGGGGACCAGACTATTGAGATGTGATAGCACTGGGGACTTATATCCACTTTTCTCCAACTCTCAAGCCATTTCTTTCAACAAATCACAATCAATACCCTGCTGCTGAGTATTCCCATCACCTACAAGACGAGCTTTATAGCGCTCAAAAGAAACATCAGATTTATATTTGTGATGAAAAATCCACATAGACCGAATTACATTCACATTAGGAGGTCTAGGCACTAATTCCCAAGTCTTATTATCAATTAAAGCATTAAATTCATCCAACATTGCACTTTTCCAATTATGGTCACTAAGGGCACTAATAGGATTTTTTGGAATAGGAGATATATCCGTTATCCGTAGTGGTGGAAGTGTGGGTAAATTAGAAGAGTATTTTAGGGTTGGGTTTAAAAATGCCAATGCGAGCACTATGGTCATGCGTATTGGAAGCTGGATTTAATTAGGCCTTGGAGTGGTGTGAGGAGGAATGGACAAAGGTGTGGAGTGCATAGACAGGGTTGGGCCAAGGGGAAGAGAGGATGGGCCAGAGGAGTGGACCGGACTACTTGAGGTAGAGTCGTCCAAGTGAGAAGAAGGAGTAGTGGATTGCAGTTGAATTGGGCCCAACGGAGTGGCAGACCGTGTGTGGGCAGCAGGAGAAGCTGCTGAATCTGGGCCCGTGTGAGACTGTGACCCAGAGTGAGAAAGAGAGGACGAGTTGGGCTATGGGTTTGGGTCAGGCTGCAGATTTTATGGTGTGGTAGTTTCAGTGATATAATGTAATACTTGAGGATTAATTATAATGTAATACTTGAGGATTAATATTATCACTCAAAAAATCATAATTTGAAGGTTGTGGGTTGTGTAGTTTGGAAAAAGGAAATTCGATTTCAACACAACGAACATGACGACAAATTATGATTTTACCACTAGACATGTCATAACATTTGGAGCCACGATGATTAGGAGGCGGACCTAAATAAGCACAAGGAGTTGACCTTTCTTGTAATTTATGAATAGTAGAAGAGGGAAATAATGGGAAAAATAAGCAACCAAAAACACGCAAACTCGAATAATTAGGATCACTTTGATAAAGGATTTGAGCGGGTGATTGATAAGCATACGAGAACCTTCCGCTTCGACTGAGGGGGTGTGTTCGAATATATCCCGCATATATTCTATTGTTATTGTATATATGTGACATCCTACTGAATCGAGTCGTTGCATAGAGTCGAGTCGAGTCGGGCCGAACTAGAACCCGGTTCGAGCCATTTAACGCCAGACTGTGGTAGAATGGGATGTAACTTAAAAAAAGTAAGAGAAGTGGATTTACTTGCATAAAACAAAAAGATTAAGGTATAAGGAGTAGGACTTACTTGCACTAAAATAGTAAGTTGAGGTATTAAAATGTAACATGTAGAAAATGTAGGTATTATTTGGTAATTGTACCATACAAATAGGGAAAATATAGGTACTATCTGGTAATTTTAACATACAATTAAAGAGATGGTTGGAGAGTACACGAGACTTTCATTTCATTTCCCTTTCTTCATCTTCATCTTCAACGTCTTCTTCATCTTCATCTTCCTCTTTATCTCCTTCATCTTCTCTTCATCTCCTTCCTTTCTCCATCCATTTTCATGTGATTTAAACACTAAATTCAACCTAGAACTCTATCCAAGTAAGTAGCCTTTCTTAAATTTTAGTGATATTTGTGATAATTTTAGATTGATTTATAGATTTATTATGTATACGGAGAGGGGAGCTCAAAGTAGGAGGAAAAGGAAAGTAAGAAGAAGGCTTTTAAAGCTTCTTTTTGGTGAAAGGTTTGATATCTCTTTTAGAAAGCTCTTTTGGTTGAAGGTTTGATATCTCTTTTAGTTTTTTCACATTTTCTTGCATGAATACTTGTGTAGTGTGTTGATAATGAAAACATATATTACTCAATGTTGAATTAGAGGTCTGTAAATGGTGATAATGCATGGGATGAATTGAATGAATGAAGTAGATATTTTTAGTATCTCAAAGATTTTATTGCTTATTATTGTGGAATCGTGTTCTCATGTCAATGAACCTCTGCATGAAAAGTTGAATTTTCTAATTAAAAATTTTGGTTCCCTTTTTTGAAATTCAATTTAGCTATTTTCAGAACATTTGAGATATTTGAACTCACTTTTATTTTTTGTATGACTGGATTTCACATGATAATTTATTCTCCTCTCCTCCCGTATGATAATTTTAGTATTTGAAAGCATTTTTATTGGCAAGCACAAACAAACAAATAATTGACCTACATTATTATGGCTTCTCTAGGAATTAGTGAAGAGAAAGCATTTTTATTTTTGTTATTAGAGTGTATATTCTTCAAAAGTTATATACTCTAATTTGCCATTATTATTATTTCTTTTTTTAGTAGTTTTTGAAAGGTTAAATTATTTGGAATTCATAATTAAATCGATATTTATTGGAATATCTTTTCTTCATCTAATATAAAACATGATGAATTAAATTATCCATGGTACATTTCGTTGGAATTGAAAAATTAATTAGAATCATGAATAGTAAGAAATTCAATTATTTGGTTTCATAGGTGGCATCATTGAAATTATACATTTCAAACTGAGTAAATATTTATTAAAATTTCATAAAGAAAATGACTTTTTGAATTGCACAGTTTCAAACTGAGAGTAATAATGGAGAAAGAATATTTAGCAACAATTGATTATAGGCATCATTTTAGTATTTTAGATAATTAAAATTAAAACTTTTTTTAAAGGAGTTAAAATTGAGTCAATACACGTTAAAGATTTGTAAAGAAAATCAAATTTCAAAATTTGTACGTTACTTTCTTTAAATGGAAGCAGACGTTAGTTACCTTATATAATTAAGCTTTAATAGGAATTAATTTTTAAAAAAAATTAATGTTCAAAATTTGAATCTTACTTTTTTTTATATAGAAGCAAACGTAAGTTGTCTTATATAATTGAGCTTTAATAGGAATTAATTTTTAAAGAAAATCAACGTTCAAAATTTGAATGTCACCATCTGGAGAGTGGAATTCAAAACGAAATTAAATGCTTCATTTTAGTGGTTTAAAATCTTATAATAAATATTAATTGCCTTTCATAATTCTACATTAACAATGTTAATAATTAATAATACTAATTGTGCAAAAAATGTTATTATTGCATTAATAATACTTATAATATTAGATTTTGATTTTCATATTATTCCTTTTATTACAAACATTATAACCATTAAATTATACAGTTTCACACTGAGAGTAATAATGGAGAAAGAGTATTTTGTAACAATTAAATTATAAACATCATTTAGTATTTTACATAATTAAAATTAAAATTGTGTTTTTTTCTAAAGGAGTTAAAATTGAGTTAGTATACGTTAATGACTCGTAAAGAAAATCAAATCTCAAAAATTTGAATGCTACATTCTTTAAATGGAAGCAAACTTTAGTTGTCTTATATGATTGAGCTTTCATAGAAATTAAAATTGAGTCAACAAATACTAATGATTTTTAAAGAAAATCAATGATCACAATTTGAATGTTGTCTTTTTTAATGGAGACTAGAATTCAAAACGAAATTAAATTCTTCATTTTAGTGATTTAAAATCTTCTAATTTCAAAACGAAATTAAATTCTTCATTTTAGTGATTTAAAATCTTCTAATAAATGTTAATTGCCTTTTATAATCTGCTTAATCATAGTAATTGCGTAAAAAATGTTATTATTACATTAATAATAATTATAATATTAGATTTCAATATTCTTCCTTTTATTATAAATGTTACAAACATTAACCTTTTATTATTTTTTCTAAAATCAACATTAGTTTTTTAAGCTTTTCAAATAAAACAAACGTTTCTTGTGCCTAAAAAAGAAGAAGACATTTTAAAGTGTATATAAAAAAACTCGGTGTTTTTGTTTTTTTTCTCAAGTGCCTTTTGGTATTCTTTTGTTTAATCATTATTGCATGGATTGTTTAAAATCAAACAGACGTTTCTTATACGTAAAGAAGAACAAAGAGAAGAGAATTTGAATTGTTTCTCAATCTCAAAGTGTTTGTTTTCTTCCTCAATGCCCTAAGGTATTACAAGAACTATTTAACGTTTGTGTGTTTATGTGAATAATAAAACTACAATTGCGAAGTTGAAACGTTTAGAATTAGTAGTTTGTCTTTGCAATATCTTTAATATATATAGTTCATGTTGAATGATAAAATTACATTCGATCTTTCATTTCAAATATTATCAGTATAAATATTATCAGTATGACTATGAAAAACTCTTTTCTTCGTGAAATAAATAGAATAAGAGATGATTAGTCGATAATGGTTAGATTTTTCTTTTCTTAAAAGGTTATAACTATTTTTGAAAACCTTTTAGATATTTAGATATTAAGCTTGCTTGATTTGACTTTTTGATGATATAAAACATGATTTTAATGAGTGAAAGTGATGCTTGATGAGTATACGATACTGTCTATGTCTTAAAATGATTTTGTAATGTTTTCATGAATTTTTTAAGCCATGACCAAATAAGAGAGCTCCTGCCCCACCGTCGTTCAATGTGTGTATTTTATTTATTTTTAATTAAAATCTTAATTAATATGTTGGAACAATGAAATCATGCATGCCATTTAAATTTAAGTTGTGTTTAATTTTGACGACTTATATTTTTTATTGATTGATATTGCTGATTAATGATATTTATTTTGGTATTTTATCAATTAAAAAGTGATTTTATGCTATGGACTGATTGGATATTTTTCAAATTATATGGACTGTTTTGAGATATTTTCCAAGGACTTGGTAACATTTCCCTAAGCTTGGAGCGTTATGGAATAAATTTGATAAAATATGGAGTAATTAAGGAGGATTAAAAAACTAATTGAATGATTAATTGAAAATTTTAATTAATTATCACCTATATTGAGGACATGTAACATTTCGACAATATAAGTATTGATATTATAATTGAAACCTTAATTAAGGATTAAGTATGGACTAGAGTAAAGAAAATTAATTAACATTTCCATGTATTCCACGTGGGTCCAATTCATAATAATCAAGGACTTTAAGGATCAAATGGTAAATTAACATTAATTAAGATGATAATTAATCATGATTAGAATTAAGATGATAATTAATCATGATTAGTGTTAATTTGGTGATGACAATAATCTAAATGGTTAGTTATAATTTAACTATTTAGATTAGTAATTATTAGATAATATTTAAATTAATTAGGTGATTAGTTGATAAATAATTATTAAATTAATTAGGTAGTTTATACAATAATTTGGCAATTGAAATGAATTATTGGATTCAACAATCCTCATTAGGTAAATTAATTTATCAATTCATCAATTTAAGTCTCAATTATGAAAATTTAAGAAAGTATGGAATTATGAATTATTTAGATGATATTTTGTTAAATTGAAATTACTGCATTAGGATTTGTGCCGTTTATGAATTAAATGATGATTATGTGAGAATATGATTTTAATTGAATTAAAGTCATGTGAAATGAATTATTAAGTTATAAATGAATATTTTATGAATGGTAACTTTAATATGATTGTATGAAATTATGTTGAAATTGAAAATTTATGTGATTATAAGTATGATTATGTAATTTAATTGTGAAATAGAAGAAATTGTTTATGATAAAATATATTGATATAAAAAATATGAATTTATGAAAAATGAATTTTATGATAAGGAATATTTTTCAGATTGTAAAAGGAATTACTAGAGTAATTATGCGACCGAATTTTTATTATGGACATTGTTATAAATAATGATATGAACTAAATTGTATGTAATAAATATTTTTACTGACCTTAGTCTATTTGGTTGAGTCAATTGTTGTATAGAGGTATGACATATAATAGAAAAAATAATACTGTCTACATATGATATAGGAGGCTAATGAACGCCATTTTATAAAAGCTTATGAACTCCACTCTTATGGACACTAACGAACCTCAATTTTTAGATATGAGCATTTGATTTCGAACGACAGCTCATATGATGTTTTCAAGTCGTAGATTTGTTGTGAAATTCGCTGTCTACTATTTAATTCTTCTAAGTATACTAAAGGTCTAATTAAAAATATAATTTTTATAAATTAATTAAATAATTAAATATATTGTTCATGTGGAAATATACTGAAATATGTAATGCTATGATTTAATATGATTTTATGCTATTAAATGATACATGATTATTGGATTTCATGTTATTGTTGTATTTGAATATTTTACTATGTGACTAAATTATGCTATGAATGTTGAATGTTGTCTGATTATGATAAAATATTGTGTTAGGAGAACGTGTGATATTATGAAAGCTTATGTATATTTTCCCGTTATAAATAGAAAAATAAAAATCATTAAGCTTTATGCTTAGATTGTTGACTTGTCACATGCAAGTTGGTGATATGTTTTTGTCTTATATTATTTAAATTTTTAAAAATTTATATAAAATTAATGTGAATATAATGGTTAATTAATAAAACAAACAGTGTGTATACATACATATACTTCATATCATCATTTATCTAGATATATAGATATAACAATAAAATATTATATATGTATATTTAAAATTAAAATTTTTAACAAACATAAACAAAAAAAATATTATAAAAAATATATATTTTCTCTTATTTAGTCATCTCCTAAATAAAATAATTTAAATTATAATTAAATAAAATAATTTAAATATAATAATTAGAAATCAAATATTAGAAATAAATTTAAAAAATAAAATATAAAAAATTTTAAAATATAAAAAATTTTAAATGTCTTATTCTCATATATGTTTATTAAATAATAAATTTCAAAAAGATAAAATTTAAAATTTAGTAAAACTTAATTATTTATATGTATTTATCTAAAAATTAAAATAAATTATATCCAATCAATTAATAAAATATAATTTTCTAATTGGTCATAATTAAAGTTATTTTAGAATGTTCAAATTTCATTAAGGGCGCTATCAGAAATCCCGTTATTTCCCATATTCTCACGTTTATATATAGTATAGATAAATATAAATTTTAATAGTCTACGAGGTTGAGATTTATTCCCTTCATCTACAAATAATTGTCATATTTGCATTTTTATTATCCTTTAAGAAAAATATTTAATTTGTTTAAATCATTGAATATACCGATTATATTGCTCTTATTTACAATAAAGAGAAAATGATTTTTGAGAATTATACCAATTAGTATTTGCCATTTACAAATGGTAAAAATGGAAAAGAATTATTATTTCTAAACTCCACAAATATGATACTTATTCGTAGACATGGTATTTTCGTAAATGTGACACTTATTTGTAGACAGAGGGAACATTAGTATAGAGCAATATGGCACCAAACTCAATGAAAAATTGTGGATAACTTATCCCTTTCTCTGTTTTTTGTGCTCATGGATTTTCTATTCCTAATTCAGATAATTTTTTACATATTTTTTTTTTATTATGTTTAGATGAGACAACAATATCAGAAGAAAGAAAATAAGGAGAAAAATTAAAATCGCTTTTACTTTATTAGGAATAAGAAGAAAAATATTGAAGGAAATGAAATGTGTACAAAATTTCTCTTGGCCTCACCAAAATTGAATCTTTCCAAAGTTGGAGTGAAAATAAGACATTGAAGGGAAGATTATCCACAAGTAATTACAATATCTATACATATTCTGAGTTTTAAAATATATAAGAATAAGGTCAGAATTGTAAAATTATAGTTTAAAAAACGAGAGAATATATATGAAATATAATATAATATATATTATATATATTTTTTTTTTTTCCTCCCCATGGAAATAAGACAGAAGAAAAATAATTAGAAATTTTTTGTACTATTATTCATTCCCTATTTTCTTTTTTTCCATCTAGCTTATTCCTCTCTAAATATCAAGACAAAGTGTTTATGCTTTTATGTAGAAATCATGGTTGAGTTATTCAGATTTCATAACAAAGTTACAAAAATGTAGGCATTTAATATAGAGAGGTAAATGGTATATATTTTTTTTTTTCCTCCCATGGAAATAAGACAGAAGAAAAATAATTGAATTTTTTGTACTATTTTCATTCCCTATTTTCTTTTTTCCATTAGCTTATTTCCTCTCTAATCCAAACAAAGTGTTTATGCTTTTATGTAGAATCATGGTTGAGTTATTCAGATTTCATAACAAAGTTACAAAATGTAGGCATTAATATAGAGAGGTAAATGGTTAAAATGGGGAAAAAAAAAGGACTAGTAGGTCCTAAGTTCAGAATAATTATTCCCCTTTTCTTCAAATTTGATTTCGCCATTGTTCTCCTTTCATTTTCTTCATCTTGACTTCGTCACCGATTATTTTAATTTCTTTTCTAATTTTTTTCCAAGTCAATATTTTTAATTTATAGAATTTTTAAATAGATGATTTTAGACAAATATAAATGATATAATCAAGAAGGGAAAATAAAATTCTGCAACAGCTAATTAAGGTAGCATAAAATAAAGGAATTTGAAGAAACATTGAAAAATATTTAGTAAATTAAACATATTTATATATTTCTTCTATATATACATATTTTACATATAAAATTTACTATTATTATCACAATTTAAATATCCTAAATTCTCACACAGCATGGTAAAAAAAAAAAAAAGAAGACAAAATAAAAAAAAGAAAAATACTAATTTCGCCACTACCGGTCCACCGAGTTAAATGTATGACTAAGAATTGTCATTGGAATTATGTGGTCCCCTTTGGAGACTAACCAACGAGAAGTAAGCTCCAGTGGGTCCCTTACCCAACAAAGACGAGTGGGTCCCTTGTTCAACGACCTGCCCTTTATCCAAAACGGCAATAAGATCACAGCTCTGTATGGTACTAAGCCTATGTGCTACAACCACACTTGTCCTCCCAACCATCACGCGCTCTAGCGCGTCTTGGACCACCTTTTCTGATTGGCTATCTAGCGCACTAGTAGCCTCATCTAATAGCAAAACCGATGGATTTTTCAGTATTGCACGCGCTATTGCAATACGTTGCTTCTGCCCTCCTGATAGTTGCACTCCTCTGTCCCCACACCACGTGTCGTATCCATCCCGTAATCCAGCGATGAAATCATGAGCGTTCGCTGCCTTAGCGGCCTCGATGATCTCTGATTCATCGATTTTATCCGATGTACCGTACACTATGTTTTCCTTGATTGTGCCCGCAAATAATGTAGGTTCTTGACTAACTAGAGCAATGTATTTCCTCAATGATCTCAATTGATATGATCTTATATCTCGACCGTCAATTTTCACAACGCCCTTAAGTGGATCGTAAAATCTCTCAATTAATCCAATTATAGTTGATTTTCCTGAACCACTTTGTCCAACCAATGCTGTTGATTTCCCTGCTTCAATTTTAATTGAGAAGCTTTTGAAGATTATCACATTGGGCCTAGCTGGATATGCAAAGTCCACATCTCGAAGCTCGACATTGCCCATTATGGTTTCAGGCTCAAAACCGTCGGGGTCTTGGGGCTCAATTTTTGTATACCGGTCTAATACAGCAAAGACAGATCCAACGGCGTCCGCGCCCTTGGCTAAGTCCGTGGTCATGCTTCCAGCATCGGCTATGACACGGCCTGTGCTCACCAACACCATGAACGTCTCAAATAGGTCTTTCGCAGTTATGTACCCTTGTGAAATGAGCTTTCCACCATACCAAAAGTCAAGAGCCCATGTACAAGACATTAAGCTTTGGGAGGTGCCAAGCCCAATACCTGCAAACAATGATTGTCTTATGCTTTCCCTTTGAGGGCCTTCTTGGGCTTTTTCGAGCATTTTCAGGATCCGATCTTGGGAGGAGAAGGCAGTAATGGTCCGAAGGTTGGACACTGCCTCTCCGGCGATCTTGCTGCTCTCATCTTGGGCTTTAATGGCTCTCTGGGACATGCTTTTGAGCAGAACTCGGCGCGTATAAAAGCAAACAATAATTAAGGGTTGGACCGCTATCATCACAACAGCAAGCCTCCAAGCAATTACAAGGCCCATAGTGCAGGCTAAGATTACAGCTGAGACTGTTTGTACAACAAGAGCCACTCTATCACCTACTAGAGACCTCACCTGCTCATCAATAAAATCAAATATTCAGCCCATAGAAGTCTAAAACCGAATCAATTGTTGGTTTGGTTGTATCATTCGAGTAAAATAATAATAATGAATCTTAAATAATTAAACTAAGACAAAAAGAGTATAACTAAGATTGTTAAAGAACTCGAATACGGTAACTCAGTGGCAAAAAGCATTTGCAAGATTAATTACCATGGCTCATGTCATGAGTTCAATCTTTCGTAACACAAACTCCTTAAGGTCAACCATTCTGTGAACCGTTAAAATGGACATGGGTGAATATAATATTTGCAATTTGCAGCTAGATGAACTGTCCTGACTGTTAAGTCTTTCTCATATACCAGCTGTTACAGAGTTATTATGCTGAGGAATCTATAGGACCCATTATTCCCTTTGAAATGAAACGACAAAGTACAAAGTCCTTTCTCAACGATTCAACAATAGGTATGGCCCTAATGGGAAGCATTACTACGACCTCCATTTCTCATCTTTGCCCACAAATGTGAGGTTTGGGCATCGAGTCAAAAAGCTTGTCAAAATCATAACCCACTGAAAACTTCAAAGTTGACTTGTCAAATACAGATGTGTTCTTCTTTCTTTCATCTTATAATGTTAGCTAAGACTTAGTTATAGCTTTTTGCATTATAATAATATGGAATAAACAAATGAATTATAGGAATTTCTCCTTTTTTGTTTTGTTTTGTTGACGACATGTCAAGTATATAATAGTGATTTGAAAACTCAGATTCAAGACAGTCTATTCTCTGTATCAACCCTCAATACGAGAAATAATTAGGTTTGGTCTAATTAGACCGCTAATTTAATGGCATGTTTTTTTTTTTAATTAAGTCAAATTTTAATTAAAACTATCAAATTTCATACTCAATGTGGAGATAAAAATTAGGTAGCAAGAGGTAGAGGGAGTAAGGACTGGGGCAGCCCAGGCCCCACAAACTCTAAAACTTTTTCTAGTTTTGCTTTATAAATAGTGAAAAAAAAAATTCTTCACTTGGTCCTCTTTATTTTTGAAAAATGTTCTTTGCCCCTCAAATTCTTAAGTCTAGCTCTACACCCTGAAAGTAGCAACACCTAACAGTGGATAAAGCTTGCTTAGCTAACAAATTGTGATTATGAACATGTTTATATAAATAAAAGAGAATACGTACCACATTGGCATCTTTGGCAAGTCTAGAGCAAATTGCACCACTAGAATTCTCATCTTGATCAAACCAACCAACTTCAAAAGTGAGTATCTTTGAAAGCATCCTCTCTCTTATCCTCTTGGTCAAATATTCACCCATATATGCAAAATTGTAATGTTGAACGATGTTAACAATCAGTGAGAAGATTGCTAGCCCCAGAAAGATTAATGCATACATCCTTATTTGTTCCTTGATCTCATTATGGTCCTTCAAAAAATATATAGATATCATTGACCCCATTGAAAATGCATATACTGGCTGAACTCCTCCAAATAATATTGCCCCTAAACATCCAAAACTTGCTTGTTTCCACTCTGGCAAGTTCAATGCTAGCAATCTCCGAAATGAGGGTACCGGAAATTTTTGCTCTTCCTCTACCTGTACATTTTCTCCAGCAAAGGAAGCTCCACTTGGAGCCATTGAATTATTAGAACTTGATCTACTCACTAGCGATAATCTTCGACTACTTGTGTTATTCATGTCCATTTTGGAAATTAAAGAAGAGGAAGCTGTCAAGTGATCATCTTCCGTAGTTTTATCTTTTTCTGTTTGTTGAAGACGGACTAATGAAGTGTATAGTCCATCTTCATTTTCAATTAATTCATCATGAGACCCTGTTTCCATAATCTGGCCATTTTGAACAACAGCGATCACATCAGCATTTCTAATGGTGGAGAGACGGTGAGCAATGACAATGGTGGTGCGCCCTACAGCAGCCTTGTCTAGGGCCTCTTGGACAATACGTTCAGATTCAGAGTCCAATGCACTTGTTGCCTCATCA
Source organism: Jatropha curcas (assembly GCF_014843425.1). The sequence continues at coordinate 47,806 of NW_023591344.1, read as the reverse complement.
AGAAGGAGGATTCTTGGTGCCTTGATTATCGCTCTTGCAATGGCAATTCTTTGTTTTTGTCCTCCTGACATTTGAATTCCTCTCTCGCCAACCTGTTAATCATGTATTAGTTATATATTTTCATTAGAAGACAAATCATGGATTAAATTTATGATTTAAGACAAGATAGAACATGTCTAACTGTCCATACAGTGGTGTACAGTCTTGCTTTAGTTTAGCACAAAAAGTAGGTTCTTTATCATGATATTAGTTTATAGTTCATGTAAGAAACTCTAGTTGAATGATTAAGAGTTGCATGTTGTCTAGTTTATTATTCATCAAACACACTCTTTCTTTTCTTAAAAAAAAGTGTGAATCAAAAGTGATAATATATATATATATAATATTATTGGATTAATGCTTGGGTAATAAAAAAAGCAAAAAAAAGTTAAAAGCTTATACTATTCTGCTTTAAAACTTTATTATATACCAGAAAAATAAAAATTGCAAGAGAAGAAACGTTCAGTGCATTGTTCATAAACGGTTGGGGAACCAGGAAACATGATATGTGGGTGGGTGTCCTTATCTTGCTCCAATTTATGACCTGAAGCACGTTCCCACTTTTAAAGGTATTCCTTGATCCTCACTTTATCATATACTATTTCTTTTCTGTGAAGGCTTTCAGTTTCAAGATAGAAGGTGCATAAAACAACAAAAATAAATATATAAATAAATAGAGTGGTTATCTCGGTCACATGACTCGTGCAACTCTGAAATCAAATGATGGAAACACACATGGGTGCCCATTTTTAGGACTTGGGAAAGCAATATATGGCATCTTGCAGGAAAGGTATGGGAGTAATTTAATTATGTGGGGGGTCCATAAACCATTATCTAGAATTGATTGGCAATAATTTCCAAGAAAAATTAAAGTACTATATGGTGTAGAAAGTACTTGATAGACAATAAAACATAAATAATGAATAGTTATTGATGACAAGTTGTCGTTTTGTGAAGAATCACAAATTTTAATTATGAATGTGTGTATAAAAGCATAAAAAATGTTGCAAGTCAAATGTTTTATACTTTGTAGTATAGTGGGTGATGGTGTAGTTTATGTGAAAAGGACAAGCAGAACTAACCTGAGTATCATAACCATTAGGCAACTGACAAATGAAATTATGAGCATTAGAAGCTTTAGCAGCTTCAATAACTTGTTCTATCGTGGCATCTTCTTTGCCAAATAGTATGTTTTCTTTAATACTTGTTGCAAATAGTGCTGGTTCTTGGCTCACTAAACCCATTTGTGACCTTAGCCACTTGAGTTGCAACTTGTCAATAGAAACCCCATCAACAAGTATTTCCCCACCAAGTGGGTCATAAAATCTTTGCAGTAGTGCTATTACTGTTGATTTGCCTGAACCACTACCTCCCACCAAAGCCACAGTCCTGCCTGCAGGAATATTTAGGCTAAAATCTTTCAAAGTTATACTTTCTGGCCTTGATGGGTATGCAAATTCTACATGCTTAAATTCAACTTCGCCTCTTACATTTTCCAAAATTTCACCTTCCATATTTTCTAAATCAATTTTTGGTACTCTTCTTATCACTTCCATTATTCTTTCTCCAGCTGAACATGCTTCAGAGAAATACTTCACATTGGATAAGCCAGCACCGAGGGCTCTGATATCGGACCAAAGACCAAAAAGAAAAGGAAAGAAAATGAATAGAAAGAAATCAAACATATAGGGAAAAAAATTATTGAATTTTAAAATTTAACATGGAAATGAAAAGTTGTTGCTGGTCAAAAATTAATGTTCGAGTTGTCATATAGCATAAGATTTCAGAGCCTCAAACCCAACTCAAGTCATTAATTTCAATTTTTGCCATCATACGAGGCATTTACACCCTAGAAAATAGGATACTCCACTAGCAATTTTATTTTATTACCATAATAGGAAAAAAAAAAAAAAAAAACATATCCAAAGATTATTGAAGAAACTGTCAAGAAACTTACAATCCACCAACAGCAATAGAAGCACCAACAGCAAAAACAGTTCCTCCACGAGCATCATGGTACATGACCAATCTGCTGCCATAATAAGACATGAAAGCCCAAATAGCAAAAACAACACCGTTGCTTCCAATGGCCAAGCCCTTAGCTAGACCCTGTTTGAGTCCCAGCTTCACTGAAAATTCAAGAGCTGCAGAGTATGCAGATATAGTTTTGCTTTCCCCAACAAAGGCATACACAGTCCTAATTGAAGATATTGCCTGCTCAGCTATCGTACCTGCCTTATTATATTCTTCTCTTATCTTTCTTGCCAATTCCATCAAAGTCCTCCCATATATCAAACCAGGAATCACCAAAAGGATAATAAAAGGAAACCCCACAATTGCTAGCCTCCAGAGCATCACAAACCCAGCAATGTAGCAACCGAAGAACATGGAAGCATTCATCAGAAAATTTGGTACCTGATTTGGCATAACAAACATCAAAATTTAGTTCAATTTGATGTAAGTACTGAAATCTTACTCATAAGCTTTGGCTAATTTGATAAACTTGCTTCCAGGATTGTAAGGTTACAGTTCTGAACCAATTTAAAACCAAAATTAACCCATAAAAAAAATGGAAAATTTTTTTTGTTCGATGCAAGGTGAAATTAATTCAATGTCAAACCTTTTCACTTAGAACATCTTGAATTACTAGGCTATCATTTGAAACACTTGTAATGACCTCTGCTGTACTTGTTACATGCAAATCAAAATAACCCACTTCTTGTCTTAGTACTGCTTTCAAATACCTCGCCCGCATTCTGGTAGCTTGCCTTTCTCCTGTTCTTGTCCAACAATATCCCTCTGGTAATAATCCAGGACAGATGAACCCAAATAAATTAAAAACAATATGTAATTCACGAAAAATATCATACAACTAATACTAATCATTGAATTTGGTCAAACCCACCTAAGAAACAAACAACCCATTGTCCAACAGCCACATAACAAAGCGCCACCGCGTTCTGCCAATCCAAAAATGTATTAGTTAGGTGCAATACGAAGGAAAAAGGCCATAAATATAGAGAAAGTCAAAAGAAATAAATAATTTTTCAAAAGTAACCTTGTTGATGTTCTGAGAGAAATTATTTGCAGAAGGAGAAGCACCGCCAATATTGTTCATTAATTTACTAGTTACAAGCAACACTAGTGGGGTAGAAAATCCATCTCCAATGGATCCAATAAACCCAAGAATCATCAACAACGAATCTACACGGTCTGCATGCATGAAAATCGATTTAATGGACCCAAGATTACTGCTTTTCTTCTTATCAGTGCCCATGTTTAAACCAACAATAGCTACTTCGTACACTCTCTGTGAAGACACAGAGTGAGAGAGAGAAAATTGGAGTTACAGCACTTCTGGTGTTGGAGACTATGACCACCGGCTGTTTGCTCCCAAAAGGATTATGTCCTACACTACTCACAAGGTGCAAATTTGGAGACAATCCCCTTCAATATGGGTGGTGTGTGTATATATATACATATACACAGGTACAGCCATGAGTGAGGATCGCCAAATACTACTATTCAAATTTGGGAAAAATATTTACCTATAGGCTATAGCTGTTGTAAAGTCCACCTATAAGCCAACCAATAGAGTTATTTGATACTCCTACGTTTTTTGAGTAACTTCCCTTTAAAAATAACTTACTTTTAAAAAATATTTTCTAATAAAAGTTTTCCCTTCAAAATTATTTTCTAAATGATTTATTTTAAACAATAATAATAATAATAATTGATTAAAAAAATATTAAAATCTAACTCAAAAGACAATAAAAATATTTATAATAATAAAAATTTCGTATTTTAAAATTTTTATGGTTAAAAATATGAAAAAATATAAAAAATGATTTGAAAGTGATCGATAATCGATAGTGGTGACCGGTAATAATAGCTACCGAGATTAATAAATATTTTCTTCACTTGAAAATGATAATCGACTTAGTTTTCCTTCAGTTAAAAAATATTTTTCATTGACTTAGTTTCCTGAATGCCCTAAACAAAGAAAAATTATTTAAAATATTTATTGCAAATTATTTTACGGAAACAAAATGGAGCCTAAATTTCGTCAATTTCTCTTTTATTACCTTAATTCTTCATTAAAAATTGAATTTTAATTAATTTCAAAAAGAATTTAGTAGCAATCATGTAATTATTATAAAATAATTTAGATTTTATTAATTGTTAATATAAAGACATTAAAAAAATGACTAAAAATTATGGTTTAAAAATAATAATTATAAAAATTAAAGTTGATAAAAATTATGAAATAGAAAAAGTATAAAGAATATGGATTTTTTTTTTTTTGCTAAAAAAAAGAAATAGTGAAAAATAGTTATATATTATTCTTAAATGAATCTATTCATCCACCAACCTCTAATTACTTGCCCATTTAAAAAATTATTGTTCTTTATTATTTTATTTTGAGTCAAAAGCCAATGACATTATTATTTATAACAAATTAATATTTTTATTAAATTACACCAAGGGTAGCTAATTGGATAATGGCAACATATGTCTGTGTGATATATTTAGGAAATACTGATTTTTTTTCACCGATAGTTGATATTATAAATCAATGGATTTCCAATATTGGTTAAGCAAGCGGGTAAGTCATACAATATGGATAGCCGTAGTTAAAGGACTTGACTTCGAGAGTCGAAATCTCTCACTTTTCATATAAGTGATATTATCAAGACCACATTTGGTCGACAAGAAGAAAAAAGGGAATTGAATTTAAGTGTACGTATAAGTCGCATTTCTATTTATTGTTAATTAGTTTATATATCACTTTTAAATTTATTATTTTTGAAAAAAAAAAATCAATTTTCATACATTTTTATTAAATCATTTTTTAATAATTTGGATTCTGTTACTAGATTACATCTTTATAAAAAGCTAATTAGTATCCATTTTACATAGATTTAGCTAATAATTTTCATTTAAAAAATTATTACTTTCATTTCTAACAGGTATGTATGTTTCTATATATCTTGTATGAGAACTGAATTCTACTTAAATTTCATTATTAGTGTTCAAAGAAAATTAATTAATGATACTATATATATTTTATTAGTGACCAATGTGTATTTTATCAGGGGGTTCATTTATAATATTATAAGGGCAAATGAGTAAATATGTGGGATATAGATATATATATATATATATATATTTTTTTCCCGTTTGGCCAGTTGATTTCAACGATTCCCTTGTTCCCTATATAAACCCTTTTTTTATTCATTGTGAAGGGTAATACTCTCAATTAATGTCAATTAATATATAGAAATTATTTTTTTAAAATGGACGGTGAAAATAGTCTATATTGCTTTTGGATTATTTAGCTTGAAATGAAGGATTAAAAAGTAAAGAAAAGGTTTGATCTAAAGATTAGAAAACATTGAAAGAAAATAAGAAACATTTAGGTTTGGCTTGTTGTCGTTTCGTATTTGTTCATTGTGACTATTTAAAAAAATGGTGGATTTTTTAATCATATAAGGATAGGTAAAATAAAGTTGAATGAACACGTGCTTAGAAAAAAGCAAAAAAAATCATTGATGAATTTTAATCCTCTCCCAGAATTTCTGATGGCGTCATTAATGACGCCACTTGATTTCTAGGCCCACTTGGACAAGATTACCATTAAAACCACACACACACACACACACACACACACACACACACACAGATATATATATAAAATGAAAAGTTGATGACACGTGCTTAGAAAAAGCAAAAAAAATCATTGAATGAATTTTAATCCTCTCCCAGACATTTCTTGATGGTCATTAATGACGCCACTTGATTTCTAGGGCCCACTTTGGACAAGATTACATTTAAAAACCACACACACCACACACACCCACACACACACACACCAAAAATATCATATAATCTAAATTATATATATATATATATAATATATTATATATATATAATATATATATATATTATATATATATATTATTATATATATATATAAGTAGAGCATATATATATAAGTAGAGCAATTTGCATTACTTAGACGTTAAGTGTAATCCTTTAAAATTACCAAATATGAAGAGAACAATAATTATTTAGCATGGTTGTAAGAAGATAAGATGCAATGAATTTAGCACGGTTGTAAGAAGATAAGATGCAATGACAATAATTATAAGAAGATAAGTTATTTTATATTTTTATATAATCTGTTTATCATGATAATATCTATTAGTTACATCCCATCAAGATAATATATTAAATTAAATTAAAATTTAATTAAAATATAAATAATCTAAGCCATAAAATAAAAAAGTACTTAATTTCTTATTTTAATGATTACCTTGGTGTATGGGGTATTCTTATATACTAGGAGTTGGATTGCACGAACAAGAGATATGAAACATACGAGATATATGACAATAAATAAACAATCATTTATAATAAATAAAAAATATAAAACAAAAAATACATATTTTTTATTTTAATATAATTAGTTTAAATGAATAAATAAAAATATAAAAACCAAAAATACATATTTTTATTTAATATAATAGTTTAAATAAATTTAAATTAAAAAGACAATAACCAAAATCATTTATAATAAATAAAAAATATAAAACAAAAAATACATATTTTTTATTTTAATATAATTAGTTTAAATTAAAATTAAATTAAAGTACATATAACCAAACTATAAAATAAAAAATATTTAATTTTTTATTTTAATGATTATCTTGACGTATGAGGTAGTTTTATATGCCAAAAGCTAGGTTGTATAGACACAGGACACGATATACGGGAACGTACATGATATAATAATAAATAAACAATCATTTATAATAAATAATAAACATAAAATAAAAAATACTTAATTTTTTATTTCAATAGAATTAGTTAAATTCTCAAAATTATTATCACTATTGAAAAATCTATATAATATATAAAAGCATGGTAGCCAAATATATGTAGCACAATTTGCCACTTGACATTATTTATTATAAAATTAATAAGTAATCCACACGCTTAAAAAGAGCGTGAATAAATAATACATTACTATTAAATAAACAATATATAAACAATTTAAAAATATATAAACTGGAACGTACGAGATACGACAATTTTTAAAAAAGCAGGACATCCATACACTTAGGACACACTACACTAAATAATTAATACATCAATATTTCAAATAAATAAACAACAGTTTATAATAAATTATAAACATAAAATAAATATAAAAAATTTAATTTTTTTTATTTCAATGACACAAAAAATATCCAAAAATATTTCATTTTTTATTAGTAATAAAAAATCTTGGTTAATTAACTTGGTGTATAGAGTAGTCTCATATACCAGGAGCTGAGTTGCATGGAATCGGGACATGAGATACATAACGTACGGAATACGATAATTTTTAAAAAATGTAGGACGTTCACTCGCTTAAAACATTCTATATTAAACAAGTAATACATTAATATTTTAAATAAATAAATAATCATTTATAATAAACATAAAATAAAAAACACTAAATTTCTGAATTCAATGACACAAAAACAAATAAAAAAAACACTTCATTTTTATTGGTAATAAAAAAATTTTAGTTGATTAGCTTGATGTATAGAGTACTCTCATATACTAGGAGCTAGGTTGCACAAACACAGGACACGAGATATAAGAATGTATAAGATACGATAATTTTTAATAAATGTAGGACATCCACACGCTTAGGATACAGTACACTAAATAAGTAATACATTAATATTTTAAATAAATAAATATTTATTTATAATAAATTATAAACACAAAATAAAAAAAAACTTAATTTCTTATTTCAATAACATAAAAACAATTAAAAAAAACTTTATTTTTTATTACTAATAAAAAAAACCTTGGTTAATTAGCTTGTTACTAATAAAAAAAACCTTGGTAATTAGGCTTGGGTGTATAGAGTAGTCTCATATGCCAAGAGCTTTGCACAAGGAAACGGATATAATAATTTTAAAAATGTATTGATATTCTACACCCTTAGGACATAGTACACTAAATAAGTAATACATTAATATTTCAAATAAATAAATAAAATAAATAATCATTTATAATAAATCATAAACATAAAATAAAAAAATACTTAATTTCTTATTTTAATGACACAAAAGCAAATTAAAAAAAATACTTCTTTTTTATTTGTAATAAAAAAAATCTTGGTTGATTAGTTTGGTGTAAGGAGTAGTCTCATATACCAGGATCTAGGTTGCACGAACACGGAACATGAGATATGAAAATGTACGGATACGACAATTTTTAAAAGTAGGATATCCATATACTTAGGATACACTACACTAAATAAGTAATACATTAATATTTCAAATAAATAAATAATCATTTATAATAAATCATCATATAAAATAAAAAATACTTATTATAATAAATCATAAATATAAAATAAAAAATACTTATTTTTTTATTTTAATATAATTAGTTAAATTCTAAAAATTATAATCACTATTGAAAAATATATTAATAGTGTGTATGCATTTTTTTTATGTAGGTCATACCATGCCTAATTTTTGCTATTGCATACCTTATAAAAAGTTTCGCATGACAAAATTAAAATGGTTTTAAAAGGAAAAAGAAATTTAAAATCCTTCTCTCATTTATGGGTTTAGTAATTGTTGATTTTCTAATGTTTAGTAATATAAATTTTGAATTTCGTGTATCTTGTTGTATTTTTTTTTAATGCTTTTAATGATATGTGTAGCTATTAATTGAAATTGCTTCTTCCAAAAGTTAAGAGGCAGTCCATTATGAAATAGAATTAACCTAACTACATTCAGCACATATTACTAATTTTTGTTGGGGAGTTTGATATGTGATACCTTTAAAATTGTTTCAAATTTTTTACTAATTTCAACTAAATAATACAATATAAGCAAAAGTTACTAGATTCATCGAGATATGGAAGAGCATACAAGTTATTATATTCACTTTTTGAGTCTTTAATAATTATTTTAGCAATTACATATCTGATTTGACCTGCGAACGAATATCCAAGCATTAGCCGATCTAAATTTATTTATGAATTCTAATTTTTCAAATCGAAATGAATCTAATTTCGATTTCACCCCTCAAGTATGTTATTGGGATCGTTTTAAAATTGTTAATCTAAATGGTAATTTCTATAAAATAAAAGATAAAAAGAAGGTATAAGACTTAATGAAACCGATAAAATTGCATTAAAATTAAAAATGAGACTAAAAATTGAAAAATTTAAAATAGAGACTACCAATTGACAAATTTTAATTTCAAATCTCACTGATTTAAAACCATAAATTCACAAATTTAGAATCTAGGACTTCAAGTCGAAGGCGTTAGTTATCATTCTTAGCAATCAAAGAAAGGGCAAAGAAGCAAGAAGTGATTTGATTTATTTTTAAATTTTATGTAATTTAAAATTTATTTTTCCTAAGGAAATTGACAACGAAATGACAACGAGGTATTCCCACTGCCCACCACACATGTTATGCGTGTAACCTGACCCACTTGTTAACTAATCAAGCAAATTTTTTTAAATAAAATATATCAACCAAATCGAGTAATAATTTAATTTATATATTCATCACGTCATGTGCTTTTCATTTCATATATTTGACTTTTCATTTTTTTTTTTTTTAATTCTAACGTCTGAATGGATTTTTATAATGGGTAATTATTATGATTTGGTGTTGCATGTTTTCTTATATGATAGTATATAGTATATAGTTATAATATTAATGTGTAATTAATAACTTTACCATGTTAGCTATGACCATTGACTCAAATGGTAAGTCACAATTGAATTCCACGGACAATTTTTAGATTAGTAGAAATTCGAGACTTGAAAAACATTGAAAAAACAATCACAAATTTCGAATTAATGAGAAAAATCTCATATCTAAAATATATGACTAATTCATAAATTTGACTCTAATCTTTGACCGATTATCTTTGTGGTCCTTTTAATTTTGCGAGGGTTCAATTATAACTATATTTTTTCATATTTTAGTAATAACTATATCCCTGGTTAAAATAAAAAAAAAATGGCTGACAATCCAAATTTAACCATGCCAGAGATTCAATTCATGCAAACATAGTAAATAAAATAGATAAAAACTCAAAACTAATCAAATAAAATTTAAACCAATAATCTTGAAAGATCTTTCATTATTTGTAAAAAAAATAGGTTTAAGAGAAATTAATAGAAAGCAACAAATTCACAAATGTTATAATAATTAATAATAAAAGAAAAAGCAAAGAGCTCTTATTACTGGATTTCTTCATTAAAAAAAAGTATTACTTTGGTAATATTTGTAAACCAATAAGTTCGTCAAATTTCGTGTGAATATAAATAGTGTGGCTGTGCTAGAAAACTTCAATCATAAATTGTGGTATAAGCTTTTATTATTTTTCCCTACCGTGTCGTTCTTAGTTTTCGGTGGGTTCTTCTCCTAGAGGGGAAAGAGAAAGAGGAAATGGAGGAATTATTTATTTTTATAGTCAATCTTTTTGTTACACTATTTTTGCATGCTCTATTCATGAACTATTCATTCACATTTAAGGCAAAAGCCACGGTAAATTGATTGCCAAGAATACAAAACTGAGGTCTCTACAAATATAAATTCCTCACTTTTTATTGATAAATGATAATAGTTAATAGCTATATAATAAAACAATAAATTAAAAATGCAAAAAGAAAAAAAAAATCAGCACTTCAAAGTTTTAGTTTTGTGCAATGTCAGCTTTGAAGGTTCTGTTTTTATATATTTATATAGATATAGATAGATATGAAAGCGTAGACAGTGAGGAAACCAAGAATTAAAGTTAGGGACTAAAAAAAATTTAAAAGTTAAAGGAGGGTTAAATTAAAAAAATTTACTATTTTAACGGGTAAAATAAAAAATTATTTCCTCAATTCATTAGTCAAAATTTTTTTCTCATTTCAAGTCCATTAATCTTGCTATTGCTCAGTATCATGTGACAAATATAGGTAAATTAAGACATATTTGGGCAATGATTGTTTGTAACATCTCGCACTTAAAAAAAAAAGAAAAAGAAAATTAACTTAAAATATTTTTCCAATAAAGGAGAAGTTCAATCATTTTAAGAGAAATGACTTCCTGATTTTTAAAGAAGGAAAACGTTTTCTTTTTTTTTTTTTTTTTTGAAAAAACACATTTTTAAATTTATTATAACAAAAAGTACACGTGATAGTTACTATTATTAATTAGCTATAAGCACAGGTGATTGACAGCTGCTACCGATTGTTAGCCGCCATCACTTCTTGCTAATATACCCTTTTTATTTATTTATTTATAATTTTAATATATGATTAGAAATACTATCGTATTAATTAGATTCATGAATTTAACATTGATTGAAACTAAGTAAGTCTAATTCTTTTTTCTTATATTTAATCATACATCTTATAATTTATATATAAAAAAGAATATACATAATCTTAAGTATTTTTATAGATTGTATAATATTTTTAATTATAATTGATATTGCAATCAGATAATAAAAAAGAAAGCAACCAATAAAAATGTGGTGGCTTGAAAAAGAAAAAGAAAATTGGGAAAAGCAGAAAAGAAAGAGGACAATGATAAAGAGGGGTGACAAGTGCCGGCACTGCTTGACTAACCAAAAGGCAGAGAGAAATTTAAGGAAGAGAAACAGACGCCACTCAGCTCCTTGCACATGACATGAAAATAAAGTAAGATAAGTAATTGGACGGCGATAGAAGCCTTTTCTCCACCACTTTATATCTAGTTTATATAAGCTTCGACGTTTGCGACACACCTGCCGGTTGTCGCAATTGCTATATATAGCAAGAGCAACTACACTTTTAAATATTAAAAAGACTTAAAAATAAAAAGTAGCGGTTCAAGCGGTGACTAAGGTATCGAGCTTAGTAACTCAGTTTTTAGATCGAGATGGGAGGATAGATACCCTTTTTTTTAACACCCAAGGAGGGGAACAGCCCCTAAAAAAGATAACTAAGAGCTAACTACTCTATGCCCTTAATAGAGGAAACCCTTAATAGCAACCAAAAAACTAAAAATAATATATATATAACTTAAATTTTGTAAATTTTTTAGTTTGATTCGGAACTTTTATATAATTTTAAAGTAATTACTTTTATATCTATTTGGGTCACTTCAAGTTGGAGACAAATTACTCAAATTTAAAAATATAAATCAATTAAGATTATTATACGGTGATTTAAAAAAATAATTAATTCCTCAAAATTATAGAAAAAATTCATTAATTTGATTAAATTATTTTCTTTATAGATTTCACATTATTTTTTATTCATTGGGAGGTTTAATAAGCTGAAATAATATTGCGGAATCCCACTCTTCGTATAAACGAGGAGATCAATCAGATTACATTTTTGTCCATATTTTTTTTGAGTATTTAGCCGTGGGTCAAACTAATCAAACGAAAGAGAAAGTCTTTTTATGACTAAAATATCCTCATTATCCTCCCTTCACTCTATTTTTTCTTTCATCATCTACCGTAGCCTTCCCGTCTTCTTCAGTCCTTAAAACTCGTTATCGTTCGCATTAAGCAAGCTTTAGCCGTAGCATATACATTCTCTAGCGATTCAAAGTAAGGGCGTGGATTGGAGTTGGAAGAGGAAGATCTTTTCACGTCCAATGGATTTTGAATTTTGTGCTTGGATTTTATGTATTTGAATTTTGATTCTGATTTTACAGATTTTAATGGAGAAAATCAATATTTGTTTGTGCTTCTTGAAATTAATGGAGGTTCAACAACGTTAAAAGAGAGAAAATCATCTCCAGAATCTCCAATCAGGTGGCAAGCATCTAGTTTGTGATTGAAAATCATTTGTCAGTCAAGGGTTTCACTTTGCCTGCAAATATTGAGGACTACTTCAAATATTGGATTTAGAACAATTAATTCAGCAGCTGGTTGAGAATAATTCGAACAGATATGGGACACTTGACACCTTGCCTACCGTCAAAATCACCAAGGAGTTGTTGAATTCGGAGATGAATCAATTTGTTGTTTGCAATGATGAGTTCGAACAGATACGAGACACCTCTAACTAAAAATTTATACATATCTAATATTTCAACATAAAGAAACTGAACTGTGAATTATATATTTTAATAAATTTATTTTCGATGGTGGTCTTGGTCTAGGGTTCTGATAGAGGGCGGCTAGGTGGAAAAGGAGGTGGTGATGGTGGCCATGTGCGGTAGATTTCAATAGGATATTTTCGTCTTTTCATAGCAATTTAACGGTAAAATCCAACAAAAAGTGACAGAAGGACTAAAGTGGTTGATAGTACAAAAAGCAGGTATAGATCATGAATCACATGGATGTAAAAGTAATTTTTCCATAACTTATCAATTGTATACATGCTATGTATTTGATCATGAATCAAACTGTCAATCAGAATCAATACTTTTTTTTTTTTTTTTTTTAAAGCAATAGCAATGGATTGAGAATATAATAGGTCCGAACATCAGAAATATGAGGGTTAACAAGCTCTGAACAACTAAAAAGATTGGGTAATTAGAGCCGATACCGCAAAAGTCAAACCTTCTAACCAAATGAGAGTTGGTTGAATATCCGGAGATGAACTCAAATTTTGTCGTTTTGCAAGAAATGTAGGCTATGAATTCGAACAGAGCGAGCGAAATCTATCCCTCTCTAACGTCAAAAATTATACATATCCTAAATATTTTACAACAAATAAAAGAAACTGAACATTGAGTGATTATAAATAGTATTTGCTTTGAAATAAAATATTTAGTTTTGCGGGATGGTTGGTCCTTGTCTAGGGTTCTGAATAGAGGGCGGTCTTAGGTGAAAAGGAGGTGGTGATGGTGGCCCACCTGCTAAGGTGGGATAGCCGTAGATTTCGAATTAAGGGATTATTATTTCGTCTTTTCATAGTCAATTTACTTCAGAGGAGTAAAATTATCCAACAAAAAGATGCACCATAAGGACTAAAGTGGTTGATAGTACAAAAAGCAGGTTAGCCTCGAATTACGATGAAAATACCTACAATGGATGTAAAGTAATGGTATTTCAACAGAATAACCATCTAATCCTAATATATGTATACATGTGCTATGTTAAATTGTGGATCATGACATCGAAAACTCATGTATCAAATAACAGTAAATCAATACTTGTTGTTATTTTTTTCTGTTTGTGTAATATGTTGCCCAAATGTACACATAATTTACGAGCTACAGACGTTTAAGGAGAGATCCTTATGATGACCTCCTTCTAGGAACTCTTAAGCAGCAGAAAATATTATGCACGTGCTAAGAATTAAACAAAATTTTGATAATATTTATGTACATGTTTCCGTAATAGCAAATAATGAACTTTTTAATAATATTCATTTTGAACTCTCTATCCATGCCAAAATTTGTGTTATAAAATTATGCAATGTGAGTTATGGCTAAAAGATCAATTTTTAAATATATAATAAATCATATTAGTTAGTCAAATTGACATCTGATCTATGAGCTTCATAGTAAATCGTAATTTACCATAAGAAGTAGATTTGGAGTAAATATTCAAGAAGACATAATTTTAACAAATTCGAGAGGTACTTCATAAGTGAAATTATTTTCAAAAATATTGAGAGTAATATATTTTACAATTAAAATCAAAATAAAAAATTAAAGAAGTTCGAAACAAAACTTTTCAAGATATAACACGCAGAAGATAAAATAAAAAAGTACAAAGGGAGGTTGAAAATAATAAAATATGCATTTTGGAAGCACAAGTATATAAATTTTTGGGTAACACCACAAATAAAATAGGTTAAACAAAATTACTTAGTGGAAAATTACAAAGCATATTCCTAAAGTGATGAGGCTCAACATTAGTAATATTAACTTAAAATAATCGATGCCTATATTTAAAGTTATTAAACAACTTATATTTAGAGAAATTTTTGAATGAGGGTAGACTCAGTTTAGACGATCATCTAGGCCTTAATTTAAGTCAACTGATTATGCTCAAGGCCGATGTAAATTATAAAGGGCTAACACATCAACACTTTGCAACTTTTAACGTCATTATTGCACATGTAAACCAACCCGCCACCCAGTCCCCGAATGAGATACCACCCGACGAGCGGAAGTGCCACGCAACTAACAATTCACGGATGCCAGGAGACACCAATACACAGAGTCTATTAAACTTTAACATTATAACAATCCAATAAATCTAGAAAGTTATAAATTAGAAGTAACAATGAGCTATTACACAGTTAGGCGAGGATAAATTTTTTTGTTTATTTTTTTATAAATATTACGGAATTTCATTTCATCTCAGAATTTGGTCTCCATTAAAAAAACAAGTTTAATGTTTCTCTTATATTTTCTTGAGAGTGTAATATAACAACATCAATTCACTATTCACTAATTCTCTAATTATCGCTCGCAAAAAATATTCAGTTTTACTTACTTTCTTACCCATAAAATAATATGTATAAAATCCAGAGTGAAGATACAACCAGGAAAAGTAAACAAAAGAATAGATAAAGAGAAAAGTAATATAAAACTCATAACATAAGTAATAATTGTTTCAGAACAAGAAAAAATAATATTTATAGTCTCGGGAAGTTACCGCATGAGACTCGTTGGTTTTTTTTGTATAGATCACAGAGCACGGATAACTTATCATATTTCAGACACATTTATAAGAGTCGGTGGGATATGCAACCAGTTTTGTGGCGGTGGGTGTAACTATCGGAAAAATGTGGGGCTTAACAGTTTCTAGCCTCCGCCCTTAAAAAGAATTTTCGTCCGTAACTTACTATTTCAGACACAGAAAAAATGGGGCGTTACAGTTCTACCCCCCTTAAAGAATTTCGTCCTCGAAATTCACTTGAATTTAGCAATTAATGGGGCGTTACAGCACATCAGTAACTCTTAAGGGAAAAACTTATCTAGACCGAATTCATGACCATCTATGGATTAAACCAATAAAATCTAAGATTCTTATTAAAACAAAGGTATTTCTGACCATACACTTAAAAAAAAAGGATAAAGTTGAAACATTTTTTTAAAAAATCTTTAGTTTCATTTGTTTTGTCTATAAGTGGGGCTATGCATCTGCTCTATGTAAGTTTTTTTCAACTCCTAAACCAGGACAATTAGGTTTCCTATGATCCTATCTCTAACTAAATGAAGAACGTGAAAGAATTAACAGGGAATAAACTAGAGAAAAGTAAACTGCAGATAACTTTATTTGCACAAATTTCTCAAATTTATTTTTTCTCATAAGTTTCATTTATATTTTAAAAGACACAAACATTCAAAGTATGTTCACTTGCAGAAAACAATTTTCTGTTTCTATCTTCTATTTTCTAAAAAAAAAAAAAAAATCTTTTTAGAAAATCAAAACTAGAAACTAGAAAATGAAAAATGCATTCACTTGATAACAATAAAAAATTATATTTTAATTAAAAAACTTCACAAACATTATTCATAAATTTCATAATTAAAAGAAATAAAATATTTATAAAATAAAATTAAAAATTTTCTATCAAAAATTTTGAATTTTTATTATTAATTGTTTATAATAATATTATTAATTCTTATCATTTTATAATTTTTTTAAAAGTAAAAGGATATAATATATTTGTAATAATAAAAATGAGTATAATGTATTATACTATCGATAATAGTTTGAATTTTTTATTTGATTAATTGTGTTGATAGAGATAGGTAAATATTATTGTGATATTGGCTTACAAGCGATTATTAATAATGTTGTGATATTAACAAAGACATAAGAAAGAGAGCTAGGATATACTATATGGTTGTAATAATAAAAGTAATTATATTATGCAACGTATACAGTGAGATGACTAACTCTTTTAAAATGATTATTTAAAATATTATATCATATTATTAATAAGTCAGAAGAATGGATTAGTAGTATGCGGGATTTGAAAAACTATAAACAAGATTATATATATAGAATTTGTAATTATGAAAAGTAAAAGGATATAATATATTTGTAATAATAAAAGTAATTATATATCAACGTATAATATAATTTTTATGTTATTTAAATATTTTATATTTTTTTCAATGGAAATATTGTATAGAAAACTATTTATATTTATTATAATTTTAATTATGAAAATGTCTTTTTTTGAAAATGAAAAACAGTTTTCATTTTTTGAAAATGAAAAACAGTTGAAAAACATATCTTTCGTTATGAAGCAAAACTGTGGAAAATAACTTAAAACTGTCTTTTCAATTTTATTTCAAATTTGAAAAATTAGAAAACTATTTTGTAATTTTCAAAATAAAAATCTGACTGATTTGAATACAAAACTCTTCTTTTCAATTTTCTTAAAAAAATTTTCGAAAAAATTACCCAATTTTCTATAAGTAAACACACCCTCGTTCTCTTACAAGTTGTATTTATATTTTTGGCCTCCAATTTTGAAAGTCTAGTTCTGCCCTTGGTTGGTACAAGTAAAGTCAATT
Source organism: Jatropha curcas (assembly GCF_014843425.1). The sequence goes on along the minus strand of NW_023591344.1, from coordinate 30,254 downwards.
AAAGTTAAGAAGTTGTTGAAATTTTGTTTGAAAAAGGGTTAAAGTGTGCAAAATGAGTTTCATTAATGGTTGCTTATTTATAATAAATAAAATTGATGCACTATTTCCTTTCATGTCAATTAGGTAGATAACAAAAATAAAGTAATCAAAGAACACTATTAATTTGATTTTTGTGTTTCATCTTTGGAACAAAAGCAGATAGAAAGCTTGAAATTCCAAATAGGAGGAATAGAAATTGTCTATTGTTATTGGTTTGCTTTATAATGTGTTGGCATAAAAGCAATAAAAGCATCTGGATTTACAAATGTTTTTTTTTTTATGTGATATATATAATGTAATTATTGCATCCTGGATTTACAAATGGTTTTTTCTTCTTTATCTGTTTCATGTGGATATATTCTTCACTGCTCCAGTATGGTCTATTCAATAATAATATACTGTATATTTTTAATGCGGTCTATCCTGAGTTTTTAACTTGAGAGAGTGTTAATTATGAAATTTAGAGGTTACTTTATCTAGTGGCTTGTTTTTATGTAACGTCCTATTCAGCTGAAATAGTTTATAAACATTTTACTCAAATTGTTTCCTTACTCATGTTTTATATTAGTTATATTAATATGACGTATGAGAACTGATACTTAAGATATTTGAAAAATTTAATATTGGGAGGCATCCTGGTATTGAACACTAGTGCTTTGCCTCTATATATATTAGTATGGTACTTCCAATGTTCTCATTTTTTTCTGTAGTTTTCTCTATTTCTATATATGTGTTAGAGTGAGTTTCTTTTCTATATGTTTATATTGATAAATTTTTTGTTTGTTGTATACATTCACGTCGAAGGGATTATCTTTTAACTCTTTCTAGTTACCGATTTCTACTTCTTTTTCTGTGAATGAATAGCCCGGCTAGTTAAAGAAAGAAATAAAATTCCCTTGATACTTAATTAAGTGTTATTAATCAATTAATTCTGATGCTTACGAGTTGGTACTAAAATAGAAATTATTGAGACACAATATTTAATCAAAAAAATTCATATTCGTAGTATGGATGTTTAAGATGCAATGTTAATAACCTTTCTTCTTATTAGATGTTATATTTTGAGATAATCAACTAAAATACAAATTTTATATCTTAGAAAATACCTTTGAGTGGGTATATCTCTACAATTTTTTTTTTAGAATTCACAGAATAACAAAATCGCGGGTCTCGCATCCTCGTTAATGAAGAGATTTATAAAAGATTGTGGACGCCTTCAACATTCCTACTTTTTATATTAATATTGTATCATTACACTTGCGGTGTTGTACATTCTCCTTAGAGTACTAAATACGATTCTTTATACAGTATTTTTCGCTTTTATAAGATTTTGGCAATATATTTTAAACTATTAGAATTTATTTGATAAATTTATCTTTTTAATGTACTATGAATTTGAATTTGAGAATATATTTTATTATTGAGGATGGTACATAACACGATTTTTCAACTAATTTCCTCAAGTGTTTAGAGTCATTTCTTATATGATTATATATCGTGAGTATAAAGTAGTTTAATTTACTATAAATTTAATCTGTTGTTTTAAGTAGGTATCATGATTATTATCAATTAATATGTAAAAGGTGTTCTAATCTAAGGTACTCTAAGTGGTTGAATAAAGCTAGTTTAGTGTGGATATGCCAGTTAAGTGTCTTCTTCATAAAAAGTTATATAGGTTCTTCTGGTTTATAATTTTGGAAGACCGAGATTCTTATTATATTGTACATTGAGAAAATTCTCATATAAATAATTATATTATAAATTCATTTTTATCAAAATAATAATTCTGATTAGCTTAGGAAGAAGCAAATATCCAACTGCAACCCATAGCAAATTAGGGGTATAATTATTGTTTATGTCTGTTTAGCCTTATCTGAAAAGAAATTGAAGAATTTCCCTTTCATTATATATAAAAAATACTATTATTACTCCATGCTATTGTATTGTGTTTAGTCTTTGAAGTTTTAATTGTGGCAAAAAAAAAGAGAGGCGCCTACACTTCTTAACGATCACACTCTACCCGGTTCAGAGGGTCTGGCTGTTAGAGGAGATGTCTGTTGACTACTAATCCTTTTGTTGAATAGAGTGTGATCCCGTTTTTACACTTGACAATTTTTAGTAATATATTTCCCGTTATTACACAATGAGTACTCTTCTGTTTATTCAGCCTGGTCCTAAAGACTTCGTGCGGTGAGTGAGGTACTTAGAACAATCTTTATTGTAGCTTTTCACCTCTCTTCGTTTTGGCGTATATTGTTTATGGGAGATGCCATTTCTATCCAAAAATACTAGATCCTAAATACTTCATCTTCAGTACACATATCACACCAAATCCAAATTAACCTTCTATTTATTAAGACACAGTAGACAGCCAACACACCCATAGATTGATATAGAGTATGGGAGAGTTTAATAATAGGTTTGTTGTAGAGCATCAAAAGTCCGTATATAAAGTCTGAAGTTTTGCGCCGCTAGGATCTTAATTGTTGGGTTTTTCTTTTTTTAGGAAATCCTTAACGGGGAGTTTTATTATGTCTAAGTTCTCATTATCATTGTCAAGTTTAATATGTTCTGTTGGAGAATCCTATTTAAACATTAGAGATGTGGAAGTTAAAGATGATTAACTAGAGGATAAAATGGTGGTGAACTTTGTATGGGCGAGGTTAGGTATACGTGCAGCCGGTAAGGTGAAATAATATTGCCAGAAAAATAACTTACTAAAAAATTAAATTTTTTAAAATGACTTTATTTTCGGTTGGTTTTGAGCATATGTAATACACTTTAGATTTAAAAAATACTTTAGCTACAATGTTATTTCCTACTCTCAATAGAGACTATTAAAAAATATATTAATCACCTGGTAGGTAAAATTTTATTTTAAATTATAATGAAATTGATCTAATGATAAATTATGACACACATGAAGGTAAGGGCACTCTATTATTTAAGAGCTAGTAATCCGATATATAAATTATCATGAAACAGTAATAAGAATTCGAGTTGTAGGTGGTCTGATTGTTGTGGGTAGCTGGGTGTAACATTGGTGACTGGTGTAGCGGACTAATAATGATTAATAAATTTGAGAAATAATTCCCTGACTTTGAATATAAGGTTACATTTTATTGTTAAATATGAAAAGAATGCATATATATATATATATATATTATGAAAGTTGACGGTGTGGTGGTGATTGGTGGTGGTAGCTGGTGGTAACGGTGACTGGTAGTAGCGACTATAATGATTAATAAATTAAAAAATATGGATTTATAAGGTTTACCAATGTCCGGAAAATGTTTTACTCTCTCGAAAATAGAAGTTATTTTCCTTGAAAAATAACTTAATTTTCCTTTGACCAGAAAAATATTTTCGGTTGACTTATTTTTCTAAACGCTCCAAACAATGGAAAAATGTGGAAAATATTTTTCTGCAAATTATTTTACGGAAACAAACAGAGTCTTAGTTTACTAATTTCTCAAATGTGGACTATATGTTATTTGAACTCGTTGATTTTTACTCGTTGCAAGTAAATATAATTTAATTTAAAGATGTAATTTCTTATTAATTTTTATTATAAATTATAATATTATCAACAATTTATATTACTAAACATCTAAGGACATTCACAAAATAGGAAAAGGGAATATTTTATGAAATATATCTTAAAGAAATGATTAACTTGACTTGATATATTACATTTTAAATTTATATTATAGATATTACATATCATAATAGTTATGTATTATAAAAATTAATATATTAATTATTATTTTAGAAAATTATTATTTACTTTTTTTACTTTTTGTAAAGCATATGAACATATAATTACTTTTATGGTTATTTTTTTATTAGAAAAAAAAATTCTTTTCAACATGCTATATTAATAAATCATATAACATGTTATAAATTCATATATATATATATATATATTGAATTCTATTTTCTATTTTCTCAAACATAACGGGCTGTAAATATAATATAATATGAGCTATAGACCTTATATATCAAAATATGGGTCTCTAGAAATTTCTGATCGTAGTCTTGTTTAATGATGTTCAAGAAATCAAAAACGCATGCCATGACGTTCAAGGCTTAATTAAATCATAATAAATTAAAATCCAAAGGTTAATTTATTAATAGTGGAAATACGTATATACAGGTCAACTTCTAAAATCCTTTTGTGTGACATTTGCAATATATAATAAATACAAATTAAATTCAACTAAACTAGTATGCTCTACTTCCTCAAATAATTTATGGTTTGATTTTTTTTTTTTTAGTATTATTTATGGTTTGATTTTTTCCCTCGTAAGCAATTATATAATTTGAATATGAACCAAACCACTAAGAAGATCAATGAATAAATAATGTTATATTTTTTAATTATTAAAAAATAAAAAATAATAAAATCATTCTCATCACAATGATGGAGAAGGTTGTGAACGTTAATAATCTCTATATAGACGTAGCATAAGAATAGTAGTCGGCATGATTTGATGTCTAATTATTTCTTTTAGAATAGTCTAATTTTTTAAGAAAAAAAAATTATATCACCAACTAATTTTTATACGCTTTAATAGAGTTAAAAATATTTTTCAATACGGTTGTTTATTTAATTTAATTTTAGTGGAGTCAATTAAATTAAAAACTCTAAAATTTTTCACATAATATGTATTTTTTATTAATTTAACTCTATTTTATAAATATTTTTAAAAAAATTGAGTGTGACCTCACTACACTTGTTGTGGTGCAGCCTCTGGTTATTTTTTTAAACTCAGTTTTTATGCAGATTGGCTTATTAATTATATTTCTTTTCAAGGTTTAGGTCTTCATGTTGTACAACACCTCCTATGGCGTGATATAGGTGGAGCTGCTCATGATAGATGGAGGCAATAGTTATCTTTTAGGTCTTTCTTTGTTTACCCAAAAAAAAAAAAAAAAAAAAAAAAAATTTTAATGCAAGAGTTGGCTTATTAATCTATGATTTCTTTTTGCAAGGTTTTAGTGTGTCTATCATGTTGTAGCAACACCTCCATTATGGCGTGATTAGGGGTTTGGAGCTGCTCAATGATAGAGTGGAGGCAATTAGTTATCCTTTTTCTGAGGTCTGCTCACTGTGTGGGTTTCACTCATCCGAGAGATAAAAAAATAAAGAAAAAAACATGATTTTGCCGCGATACATTTGGCAGTGACCTTGTTAGTATTATGGAAATTGCGGGCGCAGAACTCGTTAAATTTTAAATGGGAAACATCGATACAGATCTTTAGGAGGTTTACAACGTAAAAGAGATTGATCATTAATAACTGGCACGCCACGTGAAATTGAGTATTGGACTGAAGCATAATTACAGTGTTTTTATACCAAGTGACTTTTAGTCATAAGTATTTACGCCAGTGAGAGTGCATGACCTTCCTTGCATACACAAAGTCTTAGAAACATTATAAGGAGCCTTGCGGTTGGGTATCAGTCTCAAAAATGAAAAAAAAAAAAAAAAAAAAAAAAATTTCCCATTTGCATACTGTAGTAAGGTTCCGCAGAACTCTGAATTTAAATGGGAAATTGTAGATTTTAGAGGTTTAACAGAATTGATAAATAACTGGAGCCAGTGAAATTGAGTTTGACTGATGCATAATAAGTGTTTTTACCATGAGTTTTACAAGTATTTACAGTATTACCTACACAAATCTTAAACTAATTAATTAAGGACTCGTTGGGTTCAAAATGACATATCTCCTAAAAAGTATACTTTTCAGAAAGTACATTTCCAAGGAAATTATTTTTCAGAAAGTATAGTTTGAATGTATGTGGTATATAAATTAACTTTATAGGAAGTAAATTGCTCTCAAACTTCAAATTATAATAATATCCATAATATACATTTCAGTGCATTTTAGATAATAAAATAAATTGATAAATTTATTACACTTAATTAGTCCCTAATTATCTCTAAAGAACTTAAGGATATCATAGTTATTACGTCAATATAGAAGGACTTAAGTGTTAATTGGAATATAATTTAGAGACTTCAAAGTATTTTATTTCTTCTTTATTCATGCAACATAACGGAAGATCATATGCTCGAACGCAAAGTGAACACGATTGAAAGGTCATATCCGATGGTTGCTCATCCCCATTAACCTTGTTCAGCATAAGTACATGTCTCTCAAAATGCCAAGGTTGATGTTCAAGAACTGAAAAGGGAAAACTTCTTTCCCCGATTCAGGAGCAATAAACCCATGTTTAGCCTTCCAAACCTTTGCCATGGTATCCATTGGGGCAAACTTATTAAAAGAACAATCTATCCATAATATAATCCGCAAGGCATAAACTTTCCTTTCCATTTTTGGTGTCCTCATTGACCCCTACAATTTCAATGACCTCCACTTCATCACTAGTTGGGGTGGGAAAGCAAGTTAGAGACAAATCGAAACCCTAGAGCATGAAAGAAAATGGGTTATAATCTAAAAGACGAAGAAATAACAAATTAAAAGAAAAGCTTCAAAACAATATAAAGGATAGTTATTATTCAATAACGAGGAAAAGAAAACCTACTTTTAAAAAATAGAAGGGGATAAAAAAAAAAAGTGAAAATCATAATGGAATTAGACAACATTCCATAAAAGAGAAAATTGTAACCGTATATGAGCTAAAATTCTAAATATTCTCAAAGGAGAGGACTCTCGGAGATTTAAGATTTTGGTACTTCGTAATTACTTCTGTAATATTTTTTGCCTCTCATATAGAGAGATTTTCAATCTTTGCTCACTACTTTAGATTTTTATAAATCCATTCGACAATAAGCATTTAATTAAAAATATTTTTGTGATGAGAACACTCGAATGAATTTTTTCCTTTTTCAAATTCTAGAATAATAAAAATTAGAAATTAAAAATACCATCACCGTTGATATAACTAAGTACTAACAACTTTTTTTATGGAGAAAATAAAGGAAAGGAAAGGAATCATAGGGCATTGTTTTTCTCTATGGTTGCTGCCATAGATAAATATATAATATAATGTGATTAGATCATATGCTTATTCTCATTTGAATTAAATCGATGCCGTTTTGTGACAAGACAACCATCTTTTTTATTAGATATGTGTGTGTATTGTACCATACAAATATGACATTTAAACTAATTTTAGACAACCTTGCCCCTATATGTATACTTCTATTTGTTAGAAGTGTATCATGTTGGAATAAAGAGTTTCATATAAGAATCTTGTTGGATATGTTGGAGAGACACCTCTGCCTCACATTATATTATTTGCTTATTTTAATGGCAATTCGTCAATGCCGTTGCTTTTTTTTTTTTTTTTTTATTGGAGACAACCTCTGCCAATAACATTGATACCATTGCTTATTTTAATGGCGAAGCCAATTCCGTCCAATGACCAAGTTGCTATGGTTTTTTTTTTTTTTTTACTTAATAGTATTTGTGCTATTTTAAAAAGTGTTTTCAAAATCAGGATTTCACGATGTAAATGTTTGGATAAATTAAATATTAATTTCCTTTAGAGCTTGATTTTGATAAAAGCTGCAATTGCTTTCGATTAGCTTGAATATGATCTCCTTTATACCTGGTTACAGACTAGTGCTTTTTTTTTTTTTTTTTACTTAATGTATTTGTGCTTTTAAAAGTGTTTTCAAATCGATTTACATAAATTGAAAATTAAATTCTTTCCTTTAACTGATTTTAAAAGTGCATTCTTTCGCATTAGCTTGATATATTCTTATACCTAAATTATAATACATATGTAATATATTGGAAAATAATTATTAGTTAAAGACTTATTTTTTTTTATGTTTTTCATGTTTATATATATGTATTAGGTAGAGTAAATATGATAACGTTAGGTATTAATATGTTGGTTGATTATTTAAGGTCATATATATCAGTCAATTATTAATAGACAAACAAGATGTTTGATGAGATGTTTGCAAAGTAATATGTAATCTACCAATTAATAGATCATGATTTTTTAATTAGAAATATATATTCCTACTTAATTTAATTTAATTAGAGGTATTTTTCTTTTCAAGTTTTCTCAGTTTATAAGAACTCTTATGTATATATAAAGAAAAATTAGTACACAAAGAGCACATATAACAACTAATATGATATATAATATATAAAAATTGAATGAAAAAAAATACTTAAATATCTAAAATTTTAATTAAAATTCTATAATTAATTTAGTTTATAGTCTATCGGGAATTTAACTTAATTGATATTTTATAATAGAAAATTTTTGTGTCTAATGTCAACAACAACAACAACAAAACAATAATAATAATAATAATAATAATTGATAGAATTATCAGCTATTAATCGTAATTTGTATATGAGAACTAATTATATTTTAGGATCAAATATTATTATTTAGATAGAATCATAATAGGATTAGGATATCTTATTTATATTCATTCACGAATACGTATCCAGTAAGGATTCCAGTTATAATTTTAATTAAGGTCTTTCTACTTATATATAAAGGGATCAAACTCCCTGCTCGTGTAGGGGTGAACATTAAATGGTTTAAACCGTAAAACTAAACCAAATCGCACCAAACCGTCAGTTTTAAATGGTTTATCATTTTAAATAGTTTGGTTTGGTTTATAATTTAATAAACCACTTTCAAAACAATTTGGTTTAGTTTTTATTTTATTAAACAATTTAAAACCGAATCAAACCGCATTAATACTCTATGATGTTATTGTTATCTTAACTTAATTGTTATATATTTTATGTAATTTGAAACTTTGAAAATACACCTTATGAATATGAAAATTTCTTTTTGGTGTTATTTCTTATGTTCTTAATGTAATAATATTGAAAAAAAATTTATTTTGTTTATAAATAAATTCTTATTGGTAGGTTACACTTTGGTGAATTATGAATATTAATTACATATAATCTTATTATTTTTGTAAATTTAAATTGCAAAAATTGATATTTTATTTTATATGTTATACTTTATGTTATCAAACAACCAATCACTTTTTTGCTAGTTATATTTTTTTCTTATGGTATATATTATATCATATATCATATATGAATTCATTATGTTCAATTATAATTAAAATAATTATTAAATTATTTTAATGGTACTAAACAGCAAAACAGGTTGCATCAAACCTCTTTTATGGTTTGATTTAGTTTGATTTCATTAATTAAATGGTTTGATTTGGATTGAAAAATCTATAAACCATAATTTATGGTTTGGTTTGAAAATTTTTTTAAACCACACCAAACTAAACCGTGCTCAGGTACTATGCTCAGGTACACAATATTTATGCAATAAACAATACAATATCTATGGATTGTGGCTCAGTTGTTCATGTAGACTGAACATATGGAAAGAGCTCTCGGGTTCGATCCATAGTAAACATACCTGCAGGCAGGTAGGGGCGACTGTGACTAAGCCTCGAGCCGGATAGGGGCGAAGAACCTTAACTATGACTAACCCAGGCCGAATTAGGTGATTTGTCATTCAATTACAACTACTGTGACTAAACCCCGAGTCGGATTAGGCAGTTTCTTATTCAATTACAACTATTTATTATTCTCTTACTAACTTAAGCATCAGAGTGATTGCAAGCTTAAGACCCCTTTATTCTCTCCCTAATAATAATAATAATAATCAATGTAATCACTATATTATTTACAAGCTTAAGGCCCCACTTTTCTCTCCCTAATAATAATAATAATAAACAATGTAATCATTATAGTATTGTATCATAGTCATAAAACCTAGTGGCAATTAGTCATTATGTTGCAATTAGTCATTATGTACAAGAGATATTCTACGGACTGCACTCAGACAGTGCTACATATTAAAGCAGTCATCATGATGTAATTTGTAGCATTTTAACAATATTTTGTATCATAGTATGTCCAGAAAAAAAAAGAATATTTAATAAAAGTTTAACTGAATTGAACATTTATTCATTTTTTTTTGGAAAAATACAGTATGGTCGCTTTTGTGAAACACAATTAGTGAATCCTTATGTTTTTAGAAATATATTAAAATACCCATATATAATAATAATAAACAATGTAATCATTATAGTATTGTATCATAGTCATAAAACCTAGTGGCAATTAGTCATTATGTTGCAATTAGTCATTATGTACAAGAGATATTCTACGGACTGCACTCAGACAGTGCTACATATTAAAGCAGTCATCATGATGTAATTTGTAGCATTTTAACAATATTTTGTATCATAGTATGTCCAGAAAAAAAAAGAATATTTAATAAAAGTTTAACTGAATTGAACATTTATTCATTTTTTTTTGGAAAAATACAGTATGGTCGCTTTTGTGAAACACAATTAGTGAATCCTTATGTTTTTAGAAATATATTAAAATACCCATATATTTCACTTCTGTCTGGAAAAACCATCCTTCTATCCAAATTTCCTCCCAAACCCGTTAAACATAGGTAAAATGACATGAATAACCTCATGGCCATATGAAACATCCTCCGTTAATGTTGGAGGGAAATGACCAAACAAATTGTCTCTCTCTTTGTTCTCTCGAAACAAAATTCAGTAGCAAAAATAAAACCTCTTTAGTTTGAGATCGATGAAGCCCATTGAAGGAATTTTCGCTTCGCTTTAAGTTGGTTTTGGCGTTGCTTGGTGTTACTGGTGCCAGAAATAGAAATCGAGCAGCGGAGAAGACGGAAAAATGGTACTGTGTCGAAACTGAACCTTTTTGCATGAAGTAGTGAAATTTATTGAAAGAAGTTTATGTTATTAGTGTTGTTAATTTTGAAATTACTTTATTTTATCATTTTTGATTATATATGAGTTAAAGGATATGAAAGTTAGGGTTTTTAAATGTGTGAACTGAAGTTGCTTTGTTTTTCATTCTTATTTGATGATAATGATGTTTATTTAATTTTAGGATGACAGAAACCCAATTACTTTTATATATTCATGCCATTTGAAGGCGTGGTTAATATAATAGGTAATGTAGATCCTGATTGGTATTCATACCTGGATTTGGTAGATAATGTGTATGAATTATTTTCAATAGATGCTACGTTCATAGAAATAACATATGCAGAAGGGCATTTTAAATTAGAGAATGATACAGACTTATTACATATGTTTGCTATGTATATGGAAATTGGTGGGATAGATATAGTTGTGTAGGCAGTACATGTTGGCCCTATTGCTGTTGAAGTCCCTATTGGTCCTCCAGTTCCTATTGTTGTTGAAGTTGAGAATAAGTCTGAGAATGCTAAAGTTTCTATTGTCGTTCAAGGTGAAAATGAGTCTTAGAATGTTGAAGATGATCCTATTTTGGTTGAAGTTCAAAATCATAATGTTATTGTCGTTCAAGGTGAAAATGAGTCTTAGAATGTTGAAGATGATCCTATTTTGGTTGAAGTTCAAAATCATAATGTTGAAGTCTCTATTGTTGTTAAAGATCATGTGCCTAGTCAAGTTGCAGAAAACAATGTTAGTGTTGAGAATGATAATGTGAATGTGAATATGGATGTAAATGAGAATGAGAATGTAAATGTCAATGTGGATAAGTTTGTGAATATAGGAGGTGATGTTGGGAATGGTGGGACTGAAAACATGGAAAATGAAGTCAGGGAAGCAAACTCAGGAGCAGGTGCCAATGCTTTTAATACTTCCAATTATGTGAGTGGAGCTCGTATTTGGGATGATATTGTAAGGGATGCAGAAAATTCAGGTGGAGTCAGTATCAAGGAGTATAAAGTAGTGTTTGTGATAGAACTAATAGTAGGGGAAGGGTAAGGGTCGTAGGAGAAGTAGTAGTAAGGGAAGGGTTAGGGGTCGTAGGAGAAGGAATAGTATAGGAACAAATAGGGGTATTGGAATATCTATTAGGGAGGTTAGTCAGAGTCATGCCAGTGGAGTCAGACAATGTAGAGAACATGATAGAGGAAAGAGACCAATTGTTAGAAGTGGGAAGGGTAAGGGTCGTAGGAGAAGTAGTAGTAAGGGAAGGGTTAGGGGTCGTAGGAGAAGGAATAGTATAGGAACAAATAGGGGTATTGGAATATCTATTAGGGAGGTTAGTCAGAGTCATGCCAGTGGAGTCAGACAATGTAGAGAACATGATAGAGGAAAGAGACCAATTGTTAGAAGTGGAAAGAGGAAGCAAATATATAGATTGAGGAAGAGGAAAGCTAATAATGGAGAATGCAATGCACCGATTGAAGCAGAAGATGCACAAAAAGTAGTGATGAGGATTACTATCAGTTCTCTGATGATGAAGATAATGATATTCAGATGGGAGACCTTAGTGACTTCATAATTTCTTAGGCTGGAATTGATGCTTTAAGGGTTTTTTTTCATCTAGAATAGAAGATGATTCAACTGATGAGTGGAGTGATGTAGATTCAGGTGCTGATGCAAAAGAATTGGATTACTCTGAAAATGGAAAAGCAAATCCATTTAAATATTTGCTGAGACAACTATTGATATTTCTTTTTATGTTGGGCAAATATTTGCTGGGGTTGATGTCCTAAAGGAAGCTATAAGGTATTATGCTGTGAAGGGAGGTTATATCATAAAATGGCATAAAAAATGACTCAGAGAGGGTGACTGTTTCATGCAAGGAAACAAAATGCCATTAGAGGATACATGCTTCCGTTCTAACTGATAAACTGACTTTCATGGTCAAAACTTTGCAAGATGAACATAACTGTGTTAGGCCAATTGGGAATAAGAATCCAAATGCAACAACCAAATGGATAAAGAAGAAATTACAAGAACAACTTGCAGTGGACCCATCAATGAGTTATGACCTAATGAGGAATTATCTTAATAACAAGTGGGGAATTGAAGAAGAAGGCTAGCAACTTTATAGAGCAAGAACTAAGGTAAAGGAAGAGGCTATGGGTCACATGGTGAGAACTATAATCAGTTGAGGAGATACATTGAAGCTTTGCAAAGAAGCAATCCTGGTACATTTGTGAAGTTTGGGCCAAAAGAGAGGAACTCTAAAGATGAGCCAATAGTTTTTGGGAGGTTGTTTATGCGCTACAAGGCATTGGGAGAGGGATTACTACAAGGGTGTAGGCCTTTCATTAGCTTGAATGGCTGCCATCTTAAAGGACCATATCGGGGTGTTTTCTCTCAACTGTCACATTGGATGGCAATAAAGGAGTCTTATCAATTGCTTGGGCAATTGTGGAGTCAGAGTGCACTGCATCATGGAGCTTCTTTTTAGACTGCCTCCACAAATGCGTTGGTCCAAGAACTGCTGCATGCCTTGGAATTTTATGTTAGATAGGCAGAAGGTATTATTACTTTATCTTTTTTTTATTTTTACTTTATATCTTTAATCTTTATAGTTATGTGAGCATGCTTATGACTTGTCTGTCACTAACATGCTCTTAATTAATTATTCAGGGGTTGTTAGATGTTGTTAGAACATGGTTTCCAAATGCACATCATAGATTTAGTTGTAGGCATATTGAAATGAATTTTAGGAAACAATTTATTGGTTTAGCATTAAAGAGGGAGTTTTGGGTTGCTGCTAAAGCAACATATGAAAATGAGTTCAAGTTGCATATGAAAGTGATTGAGAGCAAATTAAATGGTATGCCCTATGCATGGCTATTACAAATCCCAACCTAACAATTGTTTAAGCATCAATTCCACCCTTCATCTAAGAGTGACCATATGTCTAACTATATGACAGAATCCTTTAATAGTTGGGTAAGAAAATTAAGATCAATGCCTATAATTACCATGTTAGAGTGCTTGAAGAAAAAAAAATGCATGGTTAGGTTACACAAAAGATTTGCTAAAGCTACTAGTTGGGGGGAAGGGGTTCTCACACCTACATGTATGAAGGATATCAAAAAATTAGTGAGAGAGAGTAGAGCATGCAGAATTCTCCAAGTAGCATAAATGAATTTAAAGTGAAGGAGGGGCCATACCAGTTTGCAGTAGATTTGGTTAAAAGAACATGTACCTGCTTGTGGAGAGAAAAATCTGGACTTCCATGCAAACCGCAATGTTGGCAATTGGGTACAAGAGATACAAGGTAAAAGACTATTGTCATAAGTTTTCACTGTTTCCCATTATTTGAAGGCATACAGTGAGGTGATCCATCTTTTGCCCGAATCAAAATTTGATGCAATTTCTGAAAATGATAAAATCATGCCTCCTCAAATGAAGAGGAATGTGGGTAGGCCAAAGAGAAACACGCTAAGATAGGAGGGAGAAGGGCCTACAATTACAGCAAGCTTGAGATCACACACTGTCAGATGTAAGAGTTGCAACCAGTTGGGCCATAATAAAAGAACATGTTGTCTCAAATTCCAACTAGACAGGTAATTTTTTTTTTTTTTTTTTTTTTTTTTATGGTTGTCTCAAATTCCAACTAGACAGGTAATTTTTTTTTTTTTTTTTTTTTTTTTGCTTTCTACATTTTTTCTTTTCTTCCATGTGAGTAGCAGTGTAGTAGATTTTCTTAATCATTGGAAATTTTTTTGGTTTGGTAGACTGAGTAGACATTCGCTCACCGTCAAGCCAGGGATTTTTAGCAGCCTTTTTTTTTTTTTTTTTTTTTTTTTGCTTTCTACATTTTTCTTTCTTCCATGTGAGTAGCAGTTAGTGATTTTCTTATCATTGGAATTTTTTGGTTTGTAGATGAGTAGACAATTCGCTCACTCAAGCCAGGGATTTTAGCACCATTCAAGGGGTACTACTGAATCAAATGTAAGGGGTCTGTCCATGGCATAGGAACTGCAACAAACTACTCTTTACTTTATTATTATTTTTTTTTTTTGCTATACTGATGCAAAACATGCTGCTGTTGAATTGCTCTAGGCGTTTAGGGATATGGATTCATGCTTTTGGCATTTTTTGGATTTTGTTTCTTTTTGGTTTTATGTAGATACTTTGCAAATGCTAGAGCAATTGGATGATATGCCATTTTGATATACACACTCAAATCATTTTGTATTGTTTTGTTCTTTGTATTGACATTATGACTACTTCAATGATAATGTGATATTTCTTTCAAGTTTTTGTCTCTACTTAGTTACCTCAAGCAATTTACCATACTCAAGCAATTTACTTTGATCAACAGAATCACAAATGATGAATACCAAAAAATAAACATAAAATATCATTTCATTAATTGTAAACTACCAAATTGCATACAATGCTACCACCATAAAAACCTGAATATTAAGTCCCAAAATATTTATAGTTGCCTTTCAAGACAAAACATCTACTATGCACCTAACACCATACTACAGACCAACATTTATCATTGCCATTCATTACAAAACCTACTTCTACATAGCTACTCATAAAGTCATTACATTACAATTACAATAACCCCAAAATCCCTCCTCCCTACAACAACCATTTTACACCTTCTTCGATACCAAAGTAACAACAATAATAAAAGTCAGACAAATACCCAACATGCAAAGGACAACTACCATCTTCAAATGATTCACATATGTAGCCATCCCCTCAATCTTTCTTGTATTCCTCTTGTTTTCCTCCTTCAACTGATATACCATATCTTTCATATACAGCAAGTCTCAAATCATAGAATTTCAAAGTCGAATTTCAAAATCACTCCCGCTTGTAAGCATTGGGCGACTTGCAATCTCAACACCATCTCTCTCGCTTGTCACAGACATGGAATCGACTAGCTTGCACCAACCAAGAAAGGTATTGCATTCATTGTTTTCAGAATAATAATATAGTTTGTTCCTATTTTTGCATGTCTCTGATATGCAGATGCATGCCTTTTTTCCCATATTTTCACACTTTGTTGACGAACCTTCCCTCGCATCCACTCCCTACTGAGCTTGAGGCACTCATTTCTTTCTTTTAAAATCAGAGGAAAACGCAAACCCTAGCCCACCCCTTCTTTCAAATGAATTAAAAACAAATACCACAAATAACTTATCCATGTGTGCAAATAAGGGTATTCTTGTATTAAAATTATATTCCCTCACATTTGACTACCCGTTTTACCTATGTTTAACGAGTTTTGGGAAGGAATTTGGATGAAAGGATAGTCTTGCTTGATGGAAATGAAATATACGGGTATTTTAATATTTTCTAAAAATATGAGGACTGATTAATTGTTTTCGCAAAATAAAGGGATCATACTGTATTTTTCCCTTTTTTTCTTTTGTAAGGCAGAGATGTATCTCAGCAATGAGATGTGTAATTGAAAATCACATCTCCAAAGGAAAAATGAAAAAGGAAAAAGGAAAGGAAAAAAAAAAAAGGATTAGAAAAAGGAAAGGGAGCTTTGTCTTTGTAGTTTATGCACGTTGTGGGTTATTGATTAATATGGTGTACTTAGATTAATAGTTATTTTCTAAGATTAATGTAGTAAAAAATTTTTTCAAAACAACTGGCGGCTGATATGAAAAAGCTCTAAAACAGAGCTGATAAAAAATTTATCAAACATCTACAAACTAATTATTAAGTATGAATCAGCTATAAGTTGTATATTAGTTGAATCAAAAACCCTCTTAAAGGAATATAATTAACTTAGTTGATATTTTATAATAGAAAATTATTGTGTAAAATGTGCTTTTACAATAATAATAATAATAATAATAATTATTATTATTATTATTATTATTATTATATCATAGTCATAAAAAACGAGCGACAAATATCATCATTTATTTTATTTTTTTTACGAAGTAATTCTATTGATTAGGAATGTTTTCACTTTAGGTTCCATAAATTTTCATCAAAGTTGATGTGGTAAACTGATGTAAAATTACTTATTGATTAAACTGAATATTTAGCCATTGATGTTTGGTTCAGTAACAAGATTAGGGCTGAACATTCTTTCTCCATTTCTTTTAATATATATATATAAGGTTGATAGTGGGTAAGCTGTATGTAAAATTACTTATTGATTAAAACTGAATATTTAGCCATGATGTTTGGTGTTCATGTAACAAAGATGTAGGGCTGAACATTTCTTTCTCCATTTCTTTTAATCTGAATATACTATTTATTAGATTATATTAACGTACAAGATATGATATACTATTATATATATATCTATATGCCAATTTATAATATGCCCAATTAATGGATTGATCTTAATGAGTTTATATCAATATGCTGCATAATTGTTGAAGTATAGTTTATTTAATTTTAAAAATTGCAAAATTATAAAAATATCTTTGCATGATAATATATCAAAAAAATTAATATTCAATACAAATTTAAAAAATAAAATCAACATTTAGTCATCTTTTTTGTAAGTAAGAGATGTATTCTCATCATGGAATTTGTAATTGAAAATCACTTATCAAAAGGAAAAAGATAAAAAAAAAAAAGGATGAGAAAAAGGAAAGGGAACTTTGTCTTTATAGCTTATGTGGTTGTGGGTTATTGATTAATATGGTGTACTTGAGTTACTACAGTAATGGATTCACTAAAGGAGTCTCTTTTTTTTTTTTGGGTAAAAAAGGAGTCTCTTTATTATTATTATTATTATAACAATAACCACTTTGCACAAAGAAGATATCGACTTTTCATCTTTTAATTTTCAAAATGACATCATTAGTGGATTCATTAGCATATCTCTCTTTCTCTTATGATTTTGGTTGAGGCTATGATGGAAATAAATCATGAGTGGTTTCCTAGTTATCAACACTTTATAGTTGGCATTTGCCTGAACCCCAATACAAAAATTGGGTAATGACAATGCAATTCCACTAACCTAGACTCAGATTCCCCTTCTCTTTTATTGGAATTAATTACAACTACAAAGAAATTTTGATAATAAAATGGACATTTTATATTTATTCTGTATTGAGTGTTATAGCATATGCATGATATTTATGTTTAATAATATCTAATAGTCATTCACTCTGTTCCAAAATATCAGTGATTTAAAATTTTTGAATAAAAATTAATAAAACAGTTAATTTTCTTAAATTATACTCTCTTTGTCCCAAAATATAAGTCGTTTAAAGTTTTTCCACGAGAATTAAGAAAACAACTAATTCTCAAAAAGTATAACAAAACTAAGAGTAATTTGATCAAATTACTATTTATCTCAAAATTAAAAATACTAAAAAAATCATTAACTACTCATTAAAAATACTCTCAATGACTTATATTTTGGACAAAATAAGCATATAAAAACAACTTATATTTTGGGACAGGTGGAGTAATAAAATCAAGAGTAATTTGGTAAAATTACCATTTATCTCAAAACCAATAGTAAATTGTGAAGATAATTATTATATCTAATGTAAACGAGAATAATGTTGAAAAATAATTATTTATTACTTTTTAAAATACTCAAAATGACTTATATTTTCGGACAAAATAATCATTCAAAAACAATTTATATTTTGAGATGGAAATAGTATATAATAATAACAATAGCTAGTATATGCTCGATTTTATATACATCCTCTGTCCCAAAATATAAGTTGTTTTAGGATGATTATTATACCCAAAATATAATTTGAATATTTTAAAGAGTAATAAATGATATTTTCTAATGTTACCCTTATAATATTATACTTAATAAACTATCTTTACAGGTTATTCTTTATTTTGAGATAAAAGATAATTTTGTCATATTATCTTTAATTTTATAATAATTTAGAAAAATTAATTGTTTTCTTAATTCTGTAAAAAATATTAAACTATTTATTTTGGGAGTGAAAACAAATATATCAATTATTATAGTTTGTTTCGAAGAATTCAATTATTTGTTTAATAAAGAAAATTTAAAAAGAAAAATTATCTAAACATCAATATACCTATTTACCTTCTTATATTGGGAGATAATAATATTCGATAAGGACGGGTGACTTCCAATATCTTATTCACATTCACTGCTGTCATTCTTGAATACAAGTACACTAGGAAAGGATCCATTACAATGTGAGTCGTGGACATGTTCCAATAAGAGAATCCTGATAAGGTCGAAGCATATCATAAAATATTATTTGAACCGTGAAACTACTGTATGAAACAGTAAGGTAAGAGTTGCTTTTTGTTGTTTTGGCAACTGTTGTCTGTTGGTGGTGGTGGTGGAGGAGGTGGAAGAGGTGGCATGGAAAGGGTAAGGTTAGTTGAGTTGAGGAATGAATGTTTAAAAAAGGCCTTTTCTTTTTTCTATCAAGAAAATGCCAGTTCTCTACATGCAGTAAAAGATTCTGTTGAAATAATAAGAAAGGTGTTGTTCTAGATTGGAGAATCAGAAATTTAAAGCTATGGTGGTGGGTGGTGCTTATAGATATGGTCCTCCATGGCTAATTTTAGTCTTGTCCCTTTCTTTGGGTAGCAAGAAGTGAACCCCACATTCCACTATAACTGAATTATATTGAACTGGGCACTCCTTCACTCTTCTCTCTATTCTAAGAGAGAGAGAATAGAAAGATCCTTCCAAGCATCTCCAAGTGTCATATATGTGTATATATATGTGTGTGAGTGCTGAAATATATGTCCACTAGTCATGGTCTCGAGTTCTTCCTATCATGAATGATGTGTCTCTACTGGTGACGTGATAGATATTTACAGTTTGTTTGAGAAAAAGGGAGAGAGGGAAGAAAACATAAAAGAAAAAAGAAAATATATAGGGGAATCGAAGAATTTTGAGAAGAAAAAACGTTTCCTAGAAAAGTTTTACCTGCTGTGCATTTGGATTAGGAGAAATTATCGGGTAAACTCAATCTACCCTATCCATATCAATCATAAACTCATTCAATAAAATAACGTCACATCAACAGCTTGTTTTTTTTTAGTGTACTCCCAAATAATTCTTTCACGTTTTATGTTTTGGCTAGAAATAGAAAACTTAGTTGCAACAAGTTAAAACAAGCTGGTGCTGATGTGATTTTATTTCATTGGTGGGTCTATGGTTCACGTGGTAGACTGAGTCTACCTAAGAATTTATCTTGAATTAGGGTTGTTTATGGAGCGAATTATATAAATGTAATATAATCGAATACTTCTTTTTTTATTCATTGAAAGGTTTAATGAGTCGAAATAATAATGCGGACTATACAACATGAGACAGTCATCTCTTTGACTTACTAAATTAGTAAAAACTCTGTCATCGAAAGCACTAGTAAGAAGACTAATCAAATCACGTCTGATTGGCATAATTGAATACATTTCTAGTATAACGCTTAAAATAGAAGTATATTCGATTATTAAAGTTCTCTAAATATAGCCGAATAATTTAGTGGTAATTAAACTTTAGATAAAACTTATCTAGATCGGTCTATGAGTCTCTCATAGAAATTAATAAAATAGAGATTTTTAAAATTGTTCTCACTTCATCCTTTTTTGGTCTATAGATGGAAACATAAACCAGGTGTTTGGCAATTCATTGTCTTAGACTTTTATTACTTAGAAATTCAAAATTTGACAACTGAATTCTATTTGGGTAAAACATGAAAATTTAACTTTATAGTGCAAATCATATTTAAATTGCTAGTATTTATTTATTTCTAAATAACTAATTCGTCATCTAATAAATTGGAAGAAAGGAATCCCATCGTCCTTATATTCTTTAAAATGGAAGAGAATATTTTATTGTTATCCAGAAGCAGAAGAAGGGCACGTCTGTGCATTCTGAAAGCATTCAAACCTCTAATAATAAGCACCATTGATGATGGGTTGGGTCCAACCTAAGACATCAGCTTTACAGCAACCCCATATCTAAACGAATATCAACTGTCAAGCTTTGAGATGCGTGTTCATGTACTTCCTTCCTTCCTTCCTTCCTTTCTTTTTTCTTTTTAATCAAAAGATAAGAGAATTGTATTTCAGTGTACAGGAATATGCATATCCTTGTTTAATACCCATTTTTCTTAATGTCACTAAACCTAAAGTGAGAGAGAGAGAGAGAGAGAAGATGGTCAAGGAATAAAACCCAAACAAATAATTTAGTAATATGCTCGAGACATCAACCTTATAAAAATTCTTTTGCTTCTATCATAATTACTATTATTTTGGAAAGAGTGGAAGTTAGGGTCTTAGCGAAGGACAAAGGGAGGAGACAATATATTTATATGGAAGAATATTTTACTAAGTTTTGTTCTTTGAAAACGTGATAAAAACTATTGCGATTACCACTTTATTCTTATAATTACCTCTTTAATACAATATATTAATTAACACTTTCATCTTTTTATTTTTCAAAAATAATTATGCCGTCTTTAATTTTTGCTTTCTTCAATTTCATTAATCACCCGTATAAAATATTAAACTCTTTACCATCAATTGAGGGATGAAAATTTTAATTGGATATAATTTAGGGATCTAGATATATTTTGAGCTATTTTAAATGATTAAATTTAAAAAGATCATTTTAATTTTTTTTAATTGATGGTCAAGTGCTCACCTTTGTACGTAAGAACTTGACAATGAGATAAAAATAAAAGTTAAAAATATTGGTTATTTTTCAAAAATAGGAGGATGAAAGTGTTAATTAGCACTTAAATTTAAAGACTCATAAGTATTTTACCTTTACTTCTTTTATAAAATAATAATGACATATGTTTCTAAAAATAAATAAATTAATGATATTTCTTGACCTCTGCTCACAAAGATGGTTTATCCCTAAAATTTGATATTATAATTTTGTATCACCCTCAATTTTTATTTTGACTCATTAAATACTTCAATTTACAAAATTATACTTATTAAATATTTAAACTTAAAAAATCATTTTATTGAACACTAAACTTGTAAAAATTTTTCAATTGAACACATATTAAACAGTTGAAAGATGTGAAATTGTAAAAATTATGCTAATTAAATAAATATTTTATATAAAAAAGGTCAAAACCGTTAAATTTATTGTTGTTAATATGAAAAAGATGTGCAATATTAATAAAATTTGCAAAATAAATTATTTACAAAGTTTAAAGTGCCACATAATTAAATTTTAAAGTTTAAAAATAAATTTATATAAAGCGGTATATAAAGTTTAGGCATCTTTTCTTTTCTTTTTTCTTTTTGAGCACTTTATTAATAGAGATATTTTGTGTACTTATAAAGAAATAAGAGAGATGGGCTGAAACATAAAAGGTGGGTCAGGCAAACTGGAAGTGGTAGATTTGCGGTTGTTGCATTCCTCCTCAAGCCGAATGAAAGTGGTGAGTTTGCCGCCCCATACATAAGACCTAAAAGCAAGCTTTTTTTTTTTTTTTTTCTATTTATTACCGTTAAGTATTATTTCATGAATGTTGCCAGATTTTCTTTGTTTATTACTTCACTATCTACACATATCTGTGTTTCATATCTGGTCCCGTTAAATTACTTAATCTTTTTATTCATAAAATTTCATTTTTACCATTAAATTAATGATTAAATAGTAAACATAAGATGCTAAATAATACATTAGAAGAATCAAATAGTTAAATTTTACAAAATATTTATCCAGAAAAATAGTTTTGTTTTGATAAAAAAAAAAAATCAGGAGTGTGACGGAACTAAACTTTAAAGATTTTATAGTAATTTCTCTAAACAATAGCGAAACGGGATAGTAAATTGCCCAAATATCTTGACCTACGGTGGCAGTATTGCTCATGCATTTTCTTTTTTTTTTTTTCTTGGGGTAATAGTATTCATAGTTTTGTGAGAGGTCTCGAATCCTTTCTATTACAAAAGTTATTATTAATTTAATGAATATTATTCAAATGGAAGAGTTGTCCCATAATATATAGCCCAGAATATTATTTTAGTCTATAGAATCTTCTGTTTAGAGAAGAAAAAATATCATCGGTAGTTTTTGTTGCGTAATAGCTGAAAAGTGTGTTAAATCTCGAGGGACACCATTATTTTTCCGTTGAATTTGATGGGATGAAAATCCTCAAGGCCACTAATTTTCACACGTCATAGAACTCCCTTAGTTTCTAAATTCTAATAATATGCATAGAGTATAGTTGCTGAGTTGCACAAACAATCTTATTCACAAATGGCACTCATATAGTTATAGTTTGTTACTTTTGACCTCACTCTTGTTCTATATACAAAACTCAACTCAAAAAATTGTTTTCTAATTAAATTTGATTACTTTCTTTTTTTTTTTTTTTTTTTTTGGACACCATTATTTTTCCGTTGAAATTTGATGGGCAGGAAATATCCTTCAAGCCACTATTTCCACGTCATAGACAACTCCTCTTAGATTTCTAAATTCTAATAATATGCCATTAGAGTATAGTTTGCTGAGCTTCACAAAAATCTTATTCACACAATGGCACTCATATAGCTCTATAGTTTGTTACCTATTGACCTTCACTCTTGTTCATATTATACAAAAACTCAACTCAAAAAATTGTTTTATCTAATTAAATTATGATTACTGTTTCTTTTTTTTTTTTTTTTTTTTAATCCATGCCACGATCACTCTGGGGATGAGTGAGGGGAGAGCGAGATTTCAACCTAATCGCTTGGAAGTCGCTGGAAGAAATTTTTACCATTGGATTATAGCTTAATCATATCATATTACAAATTAGAATATCGAAGTCTGGGAATGCTGTAATTTAAATTAAGGGAGGCAAAAAAAAATAATTCTACAGTAAGTAAAAGTGAATTAAAGTAATTCAGTTAGTTAAGCATTGATGAAAAACAATAATAATAAGTGGGTTGTTATTAGCGATGTGTATAATTGTTTTAGCCTAAAATGTGTGGACGAGCTCATTGATTAAGGTTCTATCAGGTTGTCTAGGCGTGAGGTCTGTATAGCAAGCAGTAATCGGAGTCGTGACTTGCTTATTTGGAGATAAGAAGAAATAGATATGGAAAGATAAAAGAAATATATAGGTGAGAAATATTGAGAATAAGAGAGAGAATAGAGGGGGAATTAAGATGGTTATTTGCATTCAAGTTTGTCTGATTATATTTCCTCCCTCTCTTTCTCCCTCTTCTCTAAAACTTAAAACCTCCTTTCTCTAATTTTCCGATGGCGCCGGCCACCGTGGACGCTCCTCACCGGTGGATTCACCCTTTTTCTTTGTTTTTTTTTGGTGTTGGGCAATAATTCTCAGATCTGTTTACAAAGATTTGAATTATTATGCGCCCATATATTGGATTTATTGCTCTCCCCGTATATTAGTGATATGTTGTCCTCAAATCTAAGTTCTGATTTATTTTATCACCCATTATAATGACTATTTAATTTAGTGTTTTTATTATTGAAATAGTATGCAGAAAAAATTGCAGATCTCCTCATAATAAAAGGAATAAATTTTGAATGTAACTTCACGATCGGATTTGTAGACAAACCATGGAGTCGAACAGTGGCCTTGAATTGCACATCAAGGTGGCAAGTCTGATCGCTCATGCACAAAATGCATATAACTATACTTCAAACTCGGCATAAATACTTCAAATCAAGGATGTGCTTTTTTATTTTCTGTATAAGTGTTTTATTATTAGAACTTTCTATATAACAAATTTGTCAATTAATGAAATTTTAGTTGATTTTTCCTTAAAATTAAAAAAAAGGTTTGCTATGTTTTGGAACTTCATGTCCTTTACAATAATATTTGCAACCCTATTTATGTAACTTGGAGAAGAGCAACTCCAGGTAAAATAGATTTTCTAGAAATTAAAAACGCCAGGTATATATCACAATAGTTGGCTTTAAGGTAATCAAGTATTTCTTTGCTGGCTCTACATTCTTTTAGCTTTGCACGCTGGATCATATCATAATTTGGCTTCGCTCTATTAGCGGTTTTTCGTTCCAAACGTCAACCAATATAAACACCTCTCTCTAACATGAAAATAAAAAGCTCGAATCAAATAAAAAAGAATTGTAAAATTGTGTATGATAAATTAAAAATACCGATATATGAATATAAAGCAAAAGCTATTAACAAATCTTTAAAAAATATGAATTGCTAAAAGACACAACGCTCAAATTGAAAATATTACATATTTACCCTTTATGATTTACATAACACTTAACAAAGACATACCGAGTTGTGTGCATTGTTGATGAGACTTGGTGCAACCAACTAGTAGAGTCCCATCATTGACAAGAAGGACGAATAGTCTAATTGCATTTTACCGTGTTAGTGCACCAAACTTTACTGTTGGAAAAACAAAATATCATTAGTGGAATTACTGTAAGTGTAATCAATTTATCTAATCCCATTGTCATTTATGCTCGTATATGATTCTATTCTAAAAAAAAGACTTTACAAAGCCTTTTTTTTTTTTTTTTAGGTCTAAATAAGATTCAATATTTATAATTAAATCATGAGAAAATTAAGATCTGTATACATTGAGAGTCGAGTCCCTATAGACGGAAACAACTGATGTAAACATGTACTCACGAGCAAGAGCCATGTGTTAGGCTTAGTTACCTTGGACTTCCTAACCCAACGCAATTCACTAATGATACTTTGAAAAAGTAGGGTTATTTAATCTCTTTCTAGCACTGGTGCCAATCTGAAATAAGAATCAAAACAATAGTTACTGCATGAAACCCAATCGTCAGGTAATCTGTTTCAACTAAACCCTACGCAATAAGATCCTCACGGTGAGCAATCAAATAAAACCTCCTAAGGCCAGCATGCGCCTCTGCGATGGCTTGAAACAGTCGTAATTTACTGCGTTTAAAGCCTTTTATAACCTATTAAATTTCCCTTCCTAGGCTATTACATATTTAAATATTGGCATTATAGTCATTTATATTTTACCAATTAGTGAATTTATAAATTCATTGTTCTTCATTTCTTCACATACTGTTACGTTACAATAACATTAATCAATTCTATTTTAATCTGTCAAAGACTTCAGAACTTTTTATATGTAACCTCCATATCTTCAACTTTAAAGTAGCAATAATAATACGTAATTGATAAAACAAAATCTCCCTGATTTTTGTCTTTTTGACTTAGATGGAAGGCGCACATCTCCAGTCATAAGAAAGAATCAACTAAATTTTCTTCTGTATGTTGTGTTGTGATTCTGAATGTGAACATATTTTTGAATAGGACCAACTTGGACAGAAGATAAATATTTTTTTTTAAGTCAAGTTTTTCTTCCGAATTACTCGTATTTTCACCTTGCACACATGCAAGATGTTACTCGATACTCCATAAGTGGCACTATATCTTGGTTGCCAATCTTTTATATTAATGACATCCTCCATTGTGTGTCTTTCTTCTATTACTCAAAATTGATTTTCATTCAAGACTTTGAAGCAATGAATTGATTATTATATTTTTCTTAATTTTATTAAAGAATATGCTCTACTTCCAAGGAATACACTTAGGAAATATAAATTTTATATATATTATAAATATTGAGATATAGGACATAAAATCTATTATATTGATATTGATTGGTAATCTCTTCAAAGAAGAACACCAAACTGGATTGGCCTATTAAGCTTGAATAAAGAGAATTTGCAGATATGGTAAATGTGTGGTACAATACACAAACTTTAAAAAAATGAATTAGGTTCTTGATCTTGATTTTTAGACTGATGGATATTGACCATTCATATGTATCACGTGTTACTAGTTGTTACAATTAAAACTTAAATTGGATAGTAGCAAATTTAATAAAAAATTACCTCAGCATTGCTTTAGCATGTGAAAATCAAAATCATGTAATACAGAATACAGTACATGTAAAAGGTGTTTAAAATAGAAAAACTGCAAGACATATGCTTTGGAAAATTAAAATTGATTGATGAAGTTGAAATTGTGATTGTTTTGCAATTTATCCGAGATTTACGCAGTCTTTTACATTGTTCCTTCCTCATTTACAAAGTTACATTCAGAAGTACTTAAAAAATTACTCGACACATTCAAGATCCAAAGTACCCTTTTGAAGCATTGCTTTTTTAGGGCTTTAACGAACACTGCAAATTGATTCAAGTTGATTTCATTAAGGAGTGCTTGCAAATGTCGCTTATAATTGTGCATTCTCTTTTTATGTGGCAGGCAGGAGAAGGAATCATACCTTACGTCGCTTTCTCTTACATATATATTCTTACCCGTTCCAGATGCAATAGAACAATCTTTAAATAATTAACTTACGTCACAAGTCCTTATGCTTATTATAGATTATATGATGTTTCAAACTTCTGTTGGCGTCAACCAAGGAAATTATTGCGCCGATAGACCATCAAGTAATTTTAGCCTATAATAGTAGCTATTATTATAAATCACATATAGCTATCAATTTTATTAGATATGTTGCTGCCCAAGATAAATTGCTCTTTTGTACATTGAATGAAAGTTTGTAAAGGAATTATAAGCTAGGAGCTAAGCTCCTCGATTTCTCTGCTTCATATTTATGGGCTAGTTTAAACACAAAGTTATGCTTATAATAAATTGCTTTCAAAATCGCCAGTATTAATAGAAATATTAATGACTTACTAATTACGAAATGCCTTCTTTTGTTACTTGAAAAGTTTAGTAAACTGATAGAGCTGGTTAATTAATTTGTAATCTTATGCTCTTCGTTAACGCATAACTGTATTATGTAGAAAAGGGTTGATGTTTTGGATTCTAAAAGTTTTTAAGTTGGGTTTCTCCTTCCCGAATTCTAAGTCTGGCTGCCGCTTCTAACCAGTTATGATTATGTTAATTAAGTGCTTTGTAATTAACTTTAAAGCAAATGGTCTCAAACTATAACCTTGGCATTGAATTTTACGCGATTTGTCTACAGTTCTCAAGTTTATAGAGAAGTCTATCACCAACCTCATACTTTTCACCAATTTCATTTAATAACAAATACCTCTCTCCAAAAATGAAAAATAAATTTTGTAACAGGCTTTATCCAATTGATCTTTTTGCACTTTGTACATTTTAGGCTTTTGGGTGAGATGCTTGTTATTACAGGAATGTGAAAAATAGTTAGAGTCTAGATTAGCTCCTCGTAAATTTGCAGGATGCTATAAGGCAAATGCATAAAACTTCAGATGCGGCAACTCTATGCACTTTTGCCCTTAAAAATCGCCCTATGTTATAAAATAAAGTAATGCTAATTGGCTCACCTGTGATCCTTCACTCGTGACACAAACAAGGACCAAAATACAATCTTGGCGTGAGGTTTTTGAAGAATTAAGTGTGGGAGAGAAAACTTATGGTTGAAGGAGAAATCAATTCATGAATATATGTTTTCCACAACCATATAGTCTTCAGTTTTATCACGAATTAATTATGTATGTTGTCGGAAATTGACGACACAACATGAAGGTGTTAAATTTAAAAAAATTAAGTTATTTCTAGCATAATCATTCAACTTGACCCATGGTTAATTTTTATAGCGTTTTGATTAGTCATGCACTAAGCTAAAGGTTTTCAGATGAAAAAAGGAAAGAAGAAGTTGGGAGAAAAAAAGAGAAGAGAGGAAAGTGAAAAGAAAAAGAAGAGAAAATTATTCACTAATCAACTTGACCTTATAAATAGTCCTATATTTGAACTAACAGAGTGATTATATCGATCAATAAGCATTTTCTAGTACTTCAATCTCATATATCTTTTCACTTTCTATCAATTCCAAGCAAAATATTAGAACCATTTCAAGATTCTCATATTATCTACCCTTAATTTGATAGAATGAGGAAAAAAAAAAAAATCCAACTAAACTTTGTTTCATATTCAGAAACGAATATTGCATTTTATTTCAATATTCAACGGACGACTGATTAAAAAAAGGAAGACAGAAGAGTATTGTAGCGCCTCTTCAATTAATTTGGGGGGCCTAATAAAAGCTCCCATATACGTATACCGCATGTTTGAGTGAGGCCCATACATAATATAAAACGGATGTTTGAGGTCCATTAAACTGCTCTATTCCGGGGACAATCGGCAATTCGCAAAGTTGAAATTGTTCATTTTGTTGGAGAGAGAGAGAGAGAGAGCGGCGGGAAATAGATAGCTCAAAAAGCCATGCGGGAATCCGATTACACAGAAGCAACTACTAACCTAATTCGTGATTCGTCTCTGACGATAGTCACAGCGAGTTTGTCCCATTACACTTCTCCTAGTCGTTCTTTCTCTTTTATTTAATGCATTTATAAGTTTGGTTCCGAGGAAATGAAGAAATGGGAGAAACAATCAATTCGTTTCTTCTTCGTTTTCTTAAATCAAGCCGTTCATGTCCTAAAAATCACACCGCTTAGAGTGACGATGTTTACTGTTTTATAATGGTTGCACAGTTTTGAGGAGAATTCGGAGAATTTAAGTTTAATTTACTTTTTTCTCCTCTAACTTTTCCTCGGGCAACCAAAAGGAGGCCAATTTTGCGGTTCTCGATAAAAATGAAAAGAAATTAAGTTGAGAAAGTTTCACTAAAGTTAAAGCAAATAACTAATCAGAGATTATGTTTAAAAAGAAAATACTTACCGCATTTTCTCAGGCAACCGATCTGTCGCTAAAAATGTTGGAGCTATGCATGGAGGCATGCAGAGAGAAGAGTAGTTGGCCTTAAAATGAAGAGCAAATAGAGAGCTCTCGATCTGTAAACTTTGAAGCAAAGTACAATGTCGGAAACTTAGAAGGAACGCAAAACGCGTCTTAAAAGAGACCTATCTGAGCAAGAGCTTAAAGGCTATGAATTTGAAATTAGCGGATAAACGTACTTTCTATTTTCAAATTCTAGAGGGTCCCGTGGTTAATTCAATTTGATTATATTTTCGATTTCAATCGTTTAGATCTTTATCTATTTTCAAATCTCCACGAGTTGGAATGCTTACACAGGGAAGAATTTCTTCAGATTCAAAGATTGAAAATTATCCTCCATTCGGATGCAGAAGTAGGAAGGTCTTACGGTGCGTAACTAGCCCGTGTCTTGGCGTCCTGTCTCCTCCTTATATGTTTCGGCTATTTTTTTTGGCTGACAATTAAGAATCGCTTTGGTTTTTAAATACTCTATTGTTCTTAAAAGAATTTTTCCATAATTTCAATTCTTTGGAAACCTTCCCAATGTACCTTAATTGTGAAAAAGAATGAAGGATAAAGAAAGAAAGCCGCAAGGTAAATAACCGTTCTAGATCGTATTCTTCCATTTTTTTTTGTTATCTTCAACACAATGGATAAAACTTATTTTCTTAATAAAAAAAAATTAAAAAGGAAAATTATATAAAAAAATTTTTTTTAACTTTCCTAGGGTTTTTTTAAAACTTTGGTTGCTTGTTTTAATGGCCAAGGAAAAAGAAAATTGTTTACCAATTTTTTTTTTATTTTTTCTTCTTTCCCCCCCCCCCCCCCA
>NW_023591343.1:0-55316 GCF_014843425.1 Jatropha curcas | reverse complement strand
TAACCTCCTTTTTTTCTATTGGTAATTCTTTCTCACCAAGTCTTTCCTAAGAGCAAGCACTGTCCATTGTTACCACCATTTCTGTTTTCAGCTCAACTTCCTTTAGGCACACTAGAAAAATCAAGCAGATTTAGTACCCAACTCATATTTGTCTTGGCGAGGTCAGTGGATTGGTTATGGGTGCATTAGGCTTTTATTGATTTTTTCTTCTTGTGAAACTTTGATATTAGAAACACATTCAGTTTTAAGAAAATGCTATCGAAATTAGAACTTGTCTTTTCTTAGAAACGATTTTGAAATTGATTTTTAGAATTCTGATCTCAGTTTTAAAGCTTCAATTTTTCACGATTCAGGATTTTTACAATGTTCCTTAGGTGTTTCAATTTTTAGGAAAATTCATTATTACAATTTTTAAGATCTTTATTTCATATATAAGATCTTTGCATGTAACTTCTTGATAAAGCATTCTTTCAAATGATTACATTTCAGTTTTTAGTGTTCTGAAATCCTTCTTTAGAACTTTATGCTTTCTAACAGCTTTTCAAACTTCATGCAAAAGGTTATTCCTAAGATATCTTAAAGATCATTTTCTGATCGACCTTCAGAATACTTACATGCTTTCTTCATGCTTCTAGACCATTGCATTTGTTTCGTTGGCATTTCAGCTTTCTATGTTGAAGTCCAGAGTGCTTGATTTCTTTGGAGTAGAATCAATATTAGCCATTAAACAGATATTAGCTAGGTTCTTCTTGATCACTATGGCTGCTTAGAATTAGAATTATCTAAAATCACTCCAAGCAGCACTAAAAGCCTGTTTCAGCTTCTCTTTTGTGACTTCTTTTTCAATTTAGAACAATTAGGCTTATATGTCTAGGTTTGTGGCATTTCATAACAAACCAACTTCAGAAAGGTTCTTTCTTAGTAGTTACCATTTGCGTTGGAAGTTCTTTTTGATAAACTTTTTTTTTCTTGTGGCCCTTCCACTCTTTCTATAGAACTTCTTGGAATCTTTTAGCAACGAGTGCTAAAATCATCACTATCAAAAATTGGAAGAAACTTTCTTCACTATAAAAACTACTTTCAAAGCCAGTTCTTCTTTTTCCTTATCTTCTACAGTCAAAGAAGATTTCATTTCTTTATGAAACAAGAGTCTTATAAAGGATAATCCTAGAGTGACGGGGTCTCTTTGTAATTCACTGACCAAATTCCTATAGAATCCGCCATTTTTTAGGGAGAATTCTAAGGATTTCTTGCAAGCTCATCTTCTGCAATTTCCTTACCGTAGAGTTCTCAAAGGATCGACTATAGTTTAGTAAATCTAAGAATTAACTCTGCAATAGTTTTTCCTTTCCTTCATACTTAAACATTTGTCATATTCTCTTCCAAAGGATATTTATTTGGATTCATTTACTCTATCTGTAACCTGTATGGTACTTCTAAGTTTTTCCAAAGATTTCTTATCGCAGATTTACTCCAGCACTTTGTTGTTTCTATTGCCGTTCTAAAGCACAATGAAGAATATTTTAACTGGCTTTTGATTTATTACAATTCATCCCAATCAAGCATCTGTATATTCTCTTTCTTCTGATTTTTCTATACTTCATTTTCTACAATTTCTGGGAAAATACAAAGGACCGGTAATAACATTCCTTCCGAGCCAGTTTATATTCCAACTGATTTCATGTGAAGTTTTCCATCTCTGTTTTCCATAAGAGTTAATTAGAAACCATTGACAAAGGAGGTCTAAAACACGATTGCACCTTCTAAAGAAGTAGTAGGAAGCAGGGTTGCCATGGTATTCTATCTCTTAGCTTGTTAAGCTAGGTAAGTCAAGAGCCAAAAGCCTGATACCAGATTGTGCAGGTCCCGTATATGTATGCGCACAAACCCAAGAGGGGGGTTGAATTGGTTTCTAAAATATAAATTTTAGATTTTAAAACAAAAATTATAGAATTCTAAGTGCAGCGAAAGATAAAAGAAATTGTGGAATAGATTATAATAAGAATTTCTCTCACAATGTCTTATTTCATAGAAATCAACTAATTAAAAGGAGGTACTAATGTAGAACTGGCTTCACTAATGTCTCATTCCATTCTAACTGCTTTTATGGACAAAAAGCATTGTAATTAGAACTTCCTCATTAAAGTTTCGAAAATCTATTGAGACTGTGTGAAGACAGTATTGAAATTAGAACTGCTTCATAAAGCTTTAATCAACTTTAGAAACTGATTAAACCCAAGTAGTGAGTATACTGTATAGAAAGAACGGTTAAACTTGGTTATATTAACTTATCAGAAATTCCCGGAGTTTTCTTAATATTCAAGAGAGATTAAGACTTATCAGGTTTCTAGAACATCATGAACATTAAACAACTTTAGATTTCTAAAATAAAAACAGAAGTGTAAGTACAGCAGTATTCAGCAAACTTCAGAAATTAAAATAAGATTCAACACTGATTTATAGTGGTCGGCACTAAATCGCTGCATCCATCCCCCCAAAACTCATTTCTTGAGATCCTCGAAACTATTTTGTCTCTTTTCAAGGGTAAGAAGAGACAAATACCAACGAAGCAGGCAAAGATCAACACTAGATCTACCCTTTATCCACTAGATTTCCAAAATTTAGTTAACCTCACACCCTTTTGTTCTTTGGCAGAGTAAGAAAACTCAAATTCAAGACATTTAGATATCTCTTACGGAGAAGGTTGCTCCGATAACCTCTTCACAATTAGCTTCTTATCTTACACAATTGTTTATCAAATAAAGACCTATCTACTAAAGGATTACAGAATCTAAATAGGACAGACAGAATGCAAATATAAGCATTAGAAAACAATTTTTCAAATTAAAAAATTGTTCTAGAATCACAAGACACATTTTTCAAAAGTAGTTATTAATAAAAATCTTTTCTTTTTTAAAAGATAAAAACGTATAAGTTAAAGATGAAAGAAAAACGGGCGAATAGAGCAGTAAGTTTGAGAGATTAAAGGAGTGATCAATAGGTGATACTTCTTAAACAAAAAACTCTTTCTTCAACGTCATTTCAAAAATGAAAACGTCTTTTGTATTAGAGAGGTCTGTGCTCTCGTTTTTAGAAAGTGGATAATGCTTTTCCAAATCAGAAAATTTGCTTTCCTCATTAGAGATACGAAAATCTTAAGTTACCAAAATTGTTTCTATCCTTTTGTAAGAAAAATAGGGACGATTTTCTTTCCTAAACATAAAGATTTTCGATAAGCAATTTATTGAGAAATATTATTCGAAAAGAGTATCTATTTACTTAAAATGAAAGTAAAATTCTTTTAAGTAGAGAATAAAATTAAAATTCTTGATCTTCAAAGAAATTCCGAAAAGAAAGCATATGATTTATTACAAAATCATTAGCAGACAAAATCTCTTTAAATTTTAGGGAATTGGAATCTTTCATTCTTTTCAAGGATTTTCGAAAAACAAGTTATATATGACGACAGCGATTATAATTTTTGAAGAATCTAATTTTCGAAAAAATTGATGATCGGAGAAAGATTAGTTTTTTGTGACTCACTTTTAGATGAAATTTCAATCTCAATATCCTCAATGATCCTGTAGCCCTCGGCCAACAACCACCCCTAATCCATAGGTTCTCGTCGGAATCTTCACACAGAATGATTTTGCTAGGAACTTGCCTTGTTCGTTTGTTTACTTTCCAATTAAGTATTCTGCATAACAATAGAATAATATAAATAGCAACATGAAATATATTAAATTTAAATTTGTAGTATCGTTTTTCTTTTTATGGATCACTCAGAAAGTTCCGAAATTTAGAAAATTGACCCTTGAGCCAAGACTCACTTTGAAGGCTTCATCAGTCGCTGAGTCGTCCTAATATCGCCAGAGATCAAGCCAATGAGAACTGTCTACGAACAGTCTCGATTGCACCCTTGAGAGCAATCTACTGTATGGATTGAACCATAAAGGGTACCAGTGGCTCTGTACGGGAAGTCGACCGCCACCCCTCTCTTTAGTGTGGCAGAAAGACGACAGAGGGGCAACGGCGCGCTCCTAGGGGAGCAGAGCGAAGAAGGAGAGATAAAAAAAAAGAAAGAAAGAAGAAAGCGGCTATGAGTTTTTCTTAGGGCTATTTTTTAGTTCAATTCGAATCGTTTAGTCCATTTTAGTGATTTTGACTTCTGGTAATATTCTTGCTTAGTTTACAGAGTTTTCACTTTGTGTTTCAATAATAATTCAAAAATCTGGTCTACAGGTCACTGAGTTTAGTAAATAACTCAAAATATTTTCTGCGCCCGATGGCCTAATTTTCATAAAAGGTGGGAGAGTTTATGATTAAATTTTTAAATGATGAAAATTTTTTGAAAAAATATTTCCGGTTGTTTGTCATCTTAATTTACAAAAAAATTTTAAAATATATATGAGAATTTCAAAGAAAAAATCATAGTTGAAGTATATCAATTGAATTAATACATTAATCTGTGACGAGTAAATAGTTTTAAGATTTTTATTATTTTTGAGCAATATATCAAAAAGTATAAATTTTCTACCCTCCTTCATCATTCAATATGTATTGTAGGTTGTATTATAAAAGCAGAACCCTGTGGTGATTCTGTAACTTAAATAATATGGATACCGAGTCTTGTTAAGATAAGTATTTAATTCTGGCCCACATCTTGATATTTTTAGATGTATAGAATGAAAGATGTTAATGTGATATTATAATAATAAATTTTAGCGACGAGTTAGAATTGAAAAACGCATCAATTTGTTTTTCATATTTATTCGAATAAATCTCATTTATAACATAATAATTTATAAAAAAGATAATATCTCTAGCGTTTTAAATATATTTAATATAAATTTAATCTTTCTTACAAAAAATTTAAATAAATACCTTCCAACACGCTTTGTAAAAAAGTTGTGAATAATAAGTTATATTTAAATATTAAAAAATAAGATATATAAAAACATATTTTAAAAAAATCATATAGATTGGAATAATAACACGATATATGATTAATATTATAAAAAGTAAAACATTCCAACGCTAGGAACACTTGCTACACGTAAATAGAGCATGTTAATGCTTTTTAATAAATAAATAATCGATTTATATAACAATCTGAGAGAGGTGAAAAATTAAAAAAGAGAACTTAAGTTCTGTAGTATTCAATTGGACACAAATAAATTTTAAAAAAAAAACACTTCATTTTTTATTGGTAAT
Organism: Jatropha curcas; assembly: GCF_014843425.1. The sequence continues at coordinate 50,102 of NW_023591343.1, read as the reverse complement.
AAAAAAAACCCTTAGTGCAACGCGGGACCCCGATGATTAGCTTGGTGTACTTGAGTAAAAAGGGATCAGTCTCTATAGAACTAAAAGTCTAGGTTGCACGGACAACGGGACTATTTGAGATACTCAGAATGAACATTATGAAATACGAACAATTTTTAAAAATGGTAGGATCATTTCACGACGAGTAAGGCATGTTCACACGCGAGGACACATTACACTTAAATAAGTAAATATATTAATTATTCAAATAAATAAATAAATCACTTTTAATTTAAATCATAAATAAAAAACAAAACACTAAATTCTTTTTTCAATCGAGATGCGTAAAAATTAAATTAGAAAAAACACTTCATTTTTATTAGGAATAAAAATGACCTTGGTTTGCTTACGCATGAGTGTATGAAAAAAATATTCGTCTCACTATAGCAGAGCTAATTGTAATCAATACAGATAAAAATTATTGATAGCAAATATAAATGTCCAGATGTAGCGGAGGAGATAATATTGTGGCGGAGATGCCCCTTCAAAAACCTGGAAAAGAGCAAACATACAAAGTCAGAAGTGGTAAACATGAGAAGCAAAGTCCACGCCCAAAACCCCCCATAACTGGATTCTCTGCAGGCCCAAAAACTCCCCAACTAAAGCGTTCGACTGCTGAAGACGGGACACAAGGCATTCCTTGGCTAGAGCAAACGGTGATCCGTTATTAAGGAGCTAAAGAGCGTCCAATCAGCGGTTAAATTTTTAGAAAGGATAGTTATATCAGCACGAACGCCTACTCCAGGGATGTAAGTAAGAGGCCTGATTCTACAAATATTCTTATGCATCGGTGGGATGGTACTTTTTATATGTTCCTATTATTACAATCTTGGGGAGCCAATTAAGTGAATTCTTTCATAGTAAAATGAGACACATTTGATTTTATAAAGTTATTGAGTGAATTAACTAGTGTTAAAATTTAAAAAAGTATCCTATAAGGCAGTTAAGTTGGTTCTTATAATACAAGCTCCAACCACCCGAGCCTATTAAACCTGTTACGAAAATAATAATATTAAGACGGGTTACATTGTGTTATAATATGAGTCAACACGACCACTTAACTCTGCATATGATAATTACACTAGTTTAAACGCTAAGTCTGCCTCCGGGATGTCACCTGCGTTTAATTTTCATTGTCATGCTTCGTATTTGGTTTAAATTTCATATAATTATAAATTTGCTCATTTTCGTTATTGACCGCTAATCAGTGTGTCCATCGGGGGCGTCCGTGTTAGGCGGAATTGTGTCAAATCTAGATGCGCAAACTCATGTTGACATTCCCTAATCATATAACCATACAATGACTTTTGGCTAATTGCCACTATTTTGGCTCAAAACTATCGCTGGCATACTTAAAAAGATACCAGATTAGGATTGTAAATTTCTTTAGCATGATTCAATGAGATATAATTTCTGTGTAATGCATGTTCACAATCGATTACAGATTTATTATTATAAATTTTTTTATTTCAAAAAATTGGAATGATATTTATAAAATATTATTTCATCATTTAATATTACTTCCAATGCATTGCACGGGTTCTCAATTACTAGTTACATAAAAAAATACATAAGTGAAATTATTTAAATAAATAAAACAAGTAAATATAAAATTACAATAATTCTTAAAAATACATTCATTTAATAAAAATAAAAATGAGATATAATTTTGTAATGCATTTCACAATCATTTTATTATATAATTTTGTTATTTTTGAATGATATTATAAAATATTATTTCATCATTTAATATTACTCCATGCATTGCACGGGTTCTAATACTAGTTTAATAAAAATACATAAGTAAATTATTTAAATTAAAACAATAAAAATATAAAATTACAATAATTTCTTAAAAAGTACATTCAATTTAATTAAAAAATAAAAAATTATACAATTTGCGAGTACATGACTAGGTTGAAGTAACGATTGAAATAATTTTATTAGGGGATTTGTAGCTTCTATATTGAATTTGTGGCTTCAACAAGATTAGGAAATTTGGTAACCGAATCAAACTACAATTTGCGATTTGGTCAGATTCAATTACCAAACAAATTCGGTCTCAATTGGTTACTTTAAAGACAATATTTTTGATTTTTGGCTTTTTAGTTCCAACCAAATCGCCCAATTGCTTACCCATAGAGGTGAGCATTCTGTTAATCTGAACTAACCCAAATCGAATAACTCAATTTGAATATAAGAAAATTTTATAAATCCATTATCCAATCCAAACCATATTTAATATAAAACCAAAAGTAACCAAACCCAATAATATGCGGTTTTATTATAAAAAACCGTAACCGTTTGAATAACCGGATTAGTATTTTCAGTTGGTTAATCCAAACCGATTATGAGAAGATATCCAAATCCAAAATTTTTCAATATAAATGTTACTGTCTTCCGATTCACAGTTTGCACTTTTAAAATATTTATATATATATGCTTATAAATTTATAAATTGTATAGAATAAAAATAAAAATAATAAAATTAATTAATTAATCCAACAAGTCACAAGTGTCCAAACAAAAATTACAAAGGTAGTCATATTTAAATCCAACCATCCAAATAACAATTAATATAATTAACATTAAAAAAAAACATTCGTTAAACTTCTAATTACAAAATTACAGTTAGTAACCAATTAAGTATGGCGTTTTTTATCAATGATCTCAAAAGTTATACCATATTATTATTAACTGTTAGAAAAAATATATAAATATAATTTGTACGCTTTATTTTATTTTAATATGGGTTAAAACACAATGTTTTGACAAAAAAAATCAGAGAAAAAAAATATCTTGAGTACTAATATGGTTAATTTGGATTAATCGAAATTTTTTTCAAACTAACTGCACCATAACCGAGAAACAAAATTAACATTTATAACTAAGCCATTTAAATCAAAACTAATTTATTAGCAACCGAACCAAACCAAATTATTCAGTTCGGTTTGAATTTTTGGTTATATTCGCGGATTGCTCACCCTTACTTACTTGCCCGTGCTTTTTTATTGCATCTCTCTCAATCTTCCTGTACGGTTTACCGTTTTACCGTCATATTTTACTCTAGAGGCTCGGTTGGATTCGGCTTGGTAAAATAACCGCATTTTGTGCACGTCTACCACTACCAGCCCTAGAAAAAAAGATCAATACTCGATTGCTTTGGCTCTCATCTACCATGTCCCGATTTCCTCCACCACAGTAACAATTAGCAAAATAATGGCAACGCTCACTCTCCAGTTCTCTCGCGTTACGTGCCACCACATTCCTCTCTTCACTACTTTTTTCACTCGCTCTTCCCTCATTCTCCGCAAATCTTGTGCCACCTCCTTCCGCCGGAATTTCGACCGAACTCATTGTTTATTTGGTTACCGCACCTTCCATCGCGGCTTCTCTGTTGCCTCCGCTTCGAGCTCTCCTGGTTTCCCTCAACTCTATATTCCTTGCTTTTATCTTCAATCTGTTATGGGTTCGGTTTTTGTTCTTAGTTTAGTTTTGCGGTTCGCTAAGTTATAATTGTTTTAAATTCTTAACAATTTTGTTTGTCAAGTGATATTTTTGGAAATTGTTTCCGGTCTCTGAGTAAGTAAAGTGACAGGAATTATAGGTAAAAAAAATTGAAGTGGAAAAAGCTTTACAATTTATTATTTTTGGTGCTCGCTATTAGGTCGTGCTGTTCCAGTTTTTGTTTAGCGTATATATTCTGCAAAGTGATGGTGAGATTAGATTACAATCTGTATAAAATGTCGCCCCTAAGATTAGTTAGTTGTCTGTAGCTCCAAATGCATTATTTAACCAGGCATCTTTCAAGGAGGTAGTGAGGTAGTGCTGCTTGAAGAGTAGCCAGTTAAAGATTTTTATACGTTAAAGCACATACAATTGAAAAGTCAGGAGGTTTCTCGTAAGCCTTGAGCCTGTCAGAGTAGATATCCTCGACTTCTTCCTTACTGTTTATTGCTACAGACTGTAAAGAAGCATATAATGGGCTGTCACTGAATAGCTCAAGCCTTGTAGTAGTGATACGCTGAAGCATATAAAGGCAAAGTCAAATATTTAGGCAAGCTTATTTAGTTTAGATTAGTGCCAAAGTTATGATATTCTTCACTCTAAAGCACTTTATTTGTAAAAGGATCGGATGTTGTGTTGTTGGTAAATGTCTTCCAAGTGAAAGAATCTAAAGTTTGCGACTTTGTCAAAATATGCCAAATTTTGATATATCTCATTTTTTAATGTGGATATAGTTGTTTATTTTAATACGATTTGAGAATTTGTATTGAATCTTACAGTTTTATTATATTCTCAATTCAAAAAATGATTTTGATTCTCGATTAAAATATTGATTTGACAAATATATCATTTACCATTGTAATTTCGAAAACAACTTATTTTTCTCAAAAGCATAACTCATTCTTTGGAATGTGCTCAACCTTCAGTTATCATTCACGATTTCTGCTACATAATGCTTCTACCCATTCCAGCATCTTTAAGCTCTTGTGATCATAATTATCATTGACTAACATTGATGTGATCACATAGTGTTGAGTGTTGACAAGAACCATGAATCCTTCAGCTATTGATTATCATCATTGTGAATTCAAGCATTTTTAAATTTTTTCCAGCTGTTAGATCATTTTGAAGTTGCATAAGTTTAGATTGAGATGGTATATTACAATCATACTGTAGCCCAACCACTACACCAGTATGGAAAGTGGGGCACCTTGATGTACTGATAAGAAAGCAAGCTTTAGATGAAAGTAGATATGTAGGGAAATAGCATGAAAGGTTCTATTATCTCCAGATCTTTCTAAAATGTAACCCTAACTTAGTGGAATGAAAGAAGTAGATTCTATATCCCACTCCTCCTAGTTTGGGTTTAACGCCTTGTTGCGTTGAGTTTATATATCTTGGATCAATTGTGACTTCCCTCTTATTAGTTTAGATAAAGCAATGCATTGCCTAGGTGTTGTTATTGCTTTTTTTTTTATTGGATTTTTTTTTGAATCAGTAAATGAAATAATATTCCTTCTTTCAACATTTTGCAGATTGGAGTAGTTACGCTGGAACAAATGATGAAAAATATGATGTCATTGTAGTCGGAGGAGGACATGCAGGTTGTGAAGCGGCCCTTGCGTCTGCTCGTTTGGGGGCAAAAACTCTTCTTCTCACCCTAAATATAGATCGAATAGCATGGCAGGTTATCATTTCCAGCAATTTTATTAGTGCTAGTCTTAGTTGAAAGAATGGTCCTATTCAATTTTGGGACAAAATTTCTCAGTTACATGCGGACACAAAATATTTTTATTGTTTTCTAGACAGAGCAAAATCCATGCAGTAAAAGTTAATAATATGACAATAACGAGATTGTCCTAAGCATTAGTATTTAATTAGTCATTTGATTGGAAGACATAGATGCATATGTATATAAATGATACTGCAAACTGTTTCTCTCTTAAGAATCTTGTAGTATGTTAATTTCTATACCTTAGATAGTGTGCACATAACTATCACTTACACATGCAAATGAGTAAAGCAAGATAGTGTTCAAAAATATTCTAACCAAATGTTCCATACAGCCTTGCAACCCAGCAGTGGGTGGACCTGCAAAATCTCAACTAGTTCATGAAGTAGATGCTCTTGGTGGTGAAATCGGAAAAGTTGCAGATAGGTAATGTCCAAAAATATCCTTTAGTTAATATTAAAATACTTGGTCTAATCTTGCGTGACTTGGCGGTTGTTGGTGTGAGATGCATGATCTATAGAATTTGAGTATGCTATTCGACGGGGCAGTGCTAATATCTGCTTTGGTTACATTACATCAAGCACAGATCGTGGATCATGTGGAATGAATATGAGAATGTAAAACATCCTTGTCCAAAAATGTCATACAGTGAGGGTAGCCTCCTTTCTTCTGAGATTGCCTCCTTGGATTTATTAGTGAGAATGAATTTGCACTATCCAAAATAATTGGATTTATAGCTGATAAATGTAAGAAAAGTAGAGAAACTGGTGGCTGTTGAGAGTACATTAATACTTAGGTACTGTATCAGCAGAGGGATTGGGAAAGAAATGGAAGAAGAGAGGATCGAGGAAAGAGAAAACAATTACGCATGTGTTCTAAACTAAATCCGTGTTGAATTTCTTGTTACCTCAGAAAATAACTAAGTTATATGCTAGGAACCTCATGTTCTTAGTAAACAAGGGATACTGACTCCAAAGTAACAAAGATTACTAAACTTGCAAAACAAGAAGCAAATAAATTCCTAGATGAATTTTTCCTAATGAAAATTAAGAAAGTTACTGAAAAGTAACTCCCTGCATTTCCTAGGTAATATTCCATTAGAAAATTTTCTGGTCACTTAAAAAGAAATGAAATTTCTTGATTTTCATGGTTTTAAAAGGAGTAACAGTTGGTTATCACCAATTAAAAGGGGAGAACCCATGTACTCTTTCGGATCCAGGAAAGAGCTCTCAGATTTCTTTCACTTCTAAATCCCTAACAATTCGATTTGGGGTCAGTACACAAAGATTGAAGGTCATTTATTCTCCATTCCTAAGTTTGTAGCCTTTGCATTAGCTTCATCAATATTATGGGTTTGGATGATTGGAGTGGGCTAACTATGGTTGAGATTGTTCTGATTTGTTCTTATGTCCTGTCTTGGATTATGGAGCATTTTGCTTGTATTGGATTAGTGATGTTGATCGGCAGAAAGTTAGTTGAGCAATGGTTTTCAGGTTTACCGCATGAGGACTTATACCATAAGTAAATAATATAGAATAAATAAAGATGATATGATTGTAAACTTAACCTGTACTATTTCAATTTCATGCTTTAGGTGCTATTTACAAAAGCGTGTGCTGAACGTTTCAAGAGGTCCTGCAGTTCGAGCTTTGCGTGCACAAACGGACAAAAGGGAGTATGCTATGCAAATGAAAATGATAGTTGAAAGGCAAGCGAACAAATTTAATTTTCTTTGTTAGCTAATTCATATATGCATGTAATTGTGTTGTTGTAGCTTATAGAAATATTATCGAGTTGTGTTGTTGTAGCTTATAGGAATATTATCCAGTCTCATATTTTAAAGGTGTTGAGTTGATGTTGCTAATATCTTTTGTTGCATATGGACTTCTCTCAAAATTGAGGTGATTTCATAGATTTAAAACTAACCTGAAGTCATTTAGTTAATTTAAGTTGACTTCAAAACTAGTCCTTAAGGTTTTCGAACTTTCAAAATAATGTAGAAGGAATACTGTTATCCAAAACAAGGATACAAAAATAAGACTCAAAACAAAGAAAAGACCCCTAAAGAAATAGGTACGGGTTTTCCGAGAAAGCTGAAAATGCAAAATTGTCCATTGGACCTAAAAGTCTTGACTAATGACTTAGTTATTTAAATAGGCATATTAATATAATTCTAGAAGGATTAGACAGTTACTATAATATCTGAAATAACTACCCCACGAAATGTGGACCTTAATTCTAAATTCTTGAAGTCTTTGAATTTAAATTTTCTTGATCTCCTTGCTTGTGTAAAATTTTGGCAAGGAAAACACATGTAGATATTATCTTACAAATTGATAATATGGTTATAGTATTTCTTTTTGCTTGATGTACAAGAATCTGGTTTTTTTTGGGTTTAACACTGATTTTTTTTTTTTTAAAAAATGCCATTCTTCTTTACCTTAAGAAGCTGCTGACCATGTGCTCATGCTGGTTAATTAAATTCCATTGGAATTTGTGATGTTTTCATACACATAAAGGGAGAGTAAGCTTTGGTACATTGTTTAATTTTTTATATAGAGTTTGTAGGTGTATGTGATTTTAGCCATAGTAATTAAAAACACAATGGGCAAAGGGCTGTTGGAGCCTAGGTGCTAGCCTTTGGGTGAAGGCACGTGCCTGAGCAAGGGAGGTGCAAAAACTAAAAACAATTGAAAAACACATAGCTCTGAAAATTATCTTTTAAGATATCAGAAAAAAAAAAAAAATGAAAAAAAAAATCAGAAAAATATGGAAAAAGAACACAGATAAATCAGAAAAAAATTGGAAGCATAGCAGCTTATGTTTTAAGATATTGGAGTTAAGAAAAAGGGAGAACAATTGACGACATGGACAACAAAAGGAAGAAAGAAAATATACAGCAAATATAGGAAGACAAATTGACAAAGAGATATCTGAATAGTTTTTGGCTGGAGGCTGGATTGTAGGAGGTGAGGATGATGCCACCTGGACAGCTTTTTATTGAAGAAAATCCTAGGTAACTGTTCAGTGAGGTTGCCCGTCTGCAAAATTTGAGGCGCGACCGCTTTCAGGCTTGCCTCTTTAATAATTATGCTGCTAGCAATGTCAGTGCCGTGCAGTTTTGGGACAAACTTTTTTCTAAGGTTAAATGAGTCAATTATGATGTCCAGAACGAATTATGACTGCTAGTATAGCTTCTTTTATTTTGAAATTTGATTATGATATCATCTGTGTTGTAGAGTAAGTGAACAATCCGGCTTATGTTTACCATGACTAAACTTGGTAATATGTTAGTTTTCTGTTGTCTCTATTTAACCACACTGAAGAGAGCAGACAAATCACTGAGTTAGTGTGCTATTCTGAACATATGCTTCTAAACACAAACCTCATAGTTTACTTACAGAGAATCAACTGTTGCCAACATCATAAGTATCCTATTTCAAACCAATTTTTAACAATATTTTACTACTAGAATTATGAAAAATAAGAAATTCAAGCAAGTGATTCTGACAAATAAAAGGTCAAGAGCTCTTCTTTTTATCACGAAATCTGATAGTTTCTTTACTGTAGTCCATGAAACTTGGGAAATAAGAAGGGGGAAAGAAAAGAGTATACTTAAGGGGCAACAAGACGAAATCTGTATGTTTCTTTTGTGTTATCTATGTTTCCATCTTCATGGAAAACACATTTTTGAGTATTACTATATTTTTTTACTCCACAGAAAGTTGCCCTTGAAGAATAATTTCTGTGATATTGTAGACAACAAAGAAAACAGTGTGATGGGTTGGAAAAGAGGATTCTGAAAAGTGTGGATTCAACATGACGATTTTATGATAAATATTGTGATCTTTAGACCTGTTAGGACTACACAATTCATTTATTCATTTTTTTGGATTTTAATTTAGTTGTTTGACCGATTGTGGGCCTTGGTTCAGTATTGAATTTGCTTCATTATGACTGGGACATCATGGGTTCCAATCACTGAGACCTCCTCCTTGTGACGTGAAGTAATGCTACGCACATCTCATTCTCCCCATTGCTTGCAATCTGAAAAGCTTTGTGCATTGGGACATCTTTTCCCTCACTTTACTTTGTCCAATTTTAACATGTGATCTGAATTTCTTTATGGGATTCAAATTTGCTGACTCAAAACGTCATGCCATCAATTTTTCAGTTGAATTTAGCAGCTGTTGACTGAACACAAAAACCTAGCACTGGCACATGGCTGTGTTGATGTTTGAGCTTTAGTAGTCCCTTCCGTTTATACAACTTATGCTTGATTTTGAATATTGTGGGCAATTGGAGAAGTGAAGAAGCATAGACTCAGATTAAAGTTTCTGTCAAATACGGCTTCTAAATGGTTGAAATGGCTGTTTTAGTGAACCACTTATTGAACCAGATTTTGATCCCTAATCTCATGCGCTGTCAAAAGACTCTCCTAGATATGATGAATGGTACTTTTTGGATGAATTTTCTTTATAAAAATGTAAAAATATTAGAACCATTCACCTTTTTGATGCTTTGGTTAATAAAATGTTGATCTTAAGAATCCATATGTTGGGTTTTAAGAAAAAGGGGGATATTCTTCTCGTTTGTCTTGTAGAAAACGAACATTACCATGCCTACCTTAATTTTATATATATGGTTTAAGAAAAAAGGGGGATATTCTTCTCGTTATGTCTTGTATGAAAACGAACACTGTACCCACATGCCTACTTAAATAATTTATATATATTATATATATATAATATATTATATTACCTATATATATATATATATATATATATATATATCAAATCTACACCCTTCTTCCTCTATTTTTTTTATAGATAAGGCTTTCTCCATTGCTCAAATACAATTCAATAGTTAAACTGTGATCTTTATTTTTCCGTTCCACTAATATATAATCTACACCACTCTTCCTCTATTTTTTTTAATAGAAGGCTTTCTCCATTGCTCAAATACAATTCAATAGTTAAACTGTGATCTTTATTTTTCCGTTCACTAGCTTCTTTCAATGTAGTCTAAAATTGTGAAGGTTTGAGTTTCTATTTTTTAATCATTATGATTTGCTTGCATTTCAGCACTCCAAACCTTTCTATCAGAGAGGCAATGGTAACAGATATCTTACTAGGAAAGAATGACAATGTGGAAGGTGTCCGCACTTTTTTTGGGATGAATTTCTATGCTCCTTCTGTTATTCTCACAACTGGAACTTTTATGAGCGGCAAAATCTGGGTTGGCAGAACTTCTATGCCTGCAGGAAGAGCTGGTGAGTCATCTTCACAGGGACTCACTGAGAACTTGCAGTCCCTTGGGTTTGAAACTGATCGATTAAAAACTGGGACTCCAGCAAGAGTGGATATTCGTACTGTAGATTTTTCAGGATTGGAACCTCAGCATGGGGATGAAGAGGTCCTTCTATTTAATCTCATAAGTATGTTATGTTGATTAGGTTCTAATAATTCTTGATTTCAAATGATTCTTCAGAGTTGCTTATGCAAGTAGATTAGAAAATCAGAGTTTATGTTGTTTTTCTATTGCAACAATAGCACATCTAGTACCAGTACCTTGTCTCTGGTGCCCCATCAAATTTTAATCGGATTTTGGCTCTCCTTGTCTGCTTAGTAACATATCTATCACTAGGCATGGTAACTTTTGCATAAATGAAAAATCACTTCCATATCAATGACATCCATCTTATACTGTCCTGAAAGGTGCTAGTTAGTTGGAAGCTTTATATATTTCCAAGATATGGAGCTCCCAGATTGGCAGGATGTTAGATATATTTGTTATGACTTCATTATGCTGAAACAGAACAATTCCTCTGAATGTAATTGGTCCTATGGAATTCAGATCTTGTTTGGATGAAGAAATCACGGTCGTATTTACTATTAGCTACTTAACATTTGTGGTTGTATGCTGATTGTCAGTGGATAATTGACAGGTCAGCTGGTTTAGTTTTGATCCTGATGTACACATTGAAAGGGAACAAATGTGTTGCTATCTGACACGCACTAACAAAATCACTCATCAGCTTATAAAGGAGAACTTGCATGAAACTCCCACTTATGGAGGGTGGATTGAAGCTAAGGGGCCTAGATACTGCCCTTCTATTGAAGATAAGGTATGGTGTTCTGGTTTATTTATCTTGAAGTAATTTCATTTTTTCTCTCGCTCTTTCTTTCTTATTTTTTTTCAGTTTTCAAATTATGAAAAATAAAAGATATCATAGAAGAGTGCCAAACCTTGTACAAAAGGAAAGTAATTTCCCAGTCAAAAATTAGAAAAGTTGAATATAGTTTGTGCCTCCACAGAGTATTTACCTGCTAAACCAAAAGACTGAATTGTAGAGCCATACATCCCAGAGAAAAATAAAGACAAATTTTCACAATTAAAGCTATTCGTTTAACTCCTTACAACCCATAATAATGATTGGGATCAAAGGTATGCTACTGTTCTTATCCTTTCGCAAGCACACCAAGTTACCAACCTGGCAGCCATCCAGGAAATTCCAGTGATGAGTAAGCCTACTTCTATAACTTTCTAGCTGAAGAACATTGCAATAAAAGATGTTCAATAGATCCAGCTTCTTTTTCAGACATAAAGTGACTTAACCCCTTTTCAAAATTTATTAGTTTCGGGAACACATGTTAACCATGACTTTGTCCGCTTATTCGAAAGGTTGAATAATTAAGTTCCTATCTGTACTCCTTTCTTTTTCCATCGGAGAAGACTTGAGAATCCATCAAGTTAATGGATAGAATCCTATGTGAATCCAAGCCTAAAAGAAGCTTAATACCCTCATAATTGCTGAGTTTGCATGTAGAATTATCGTGGCATCCTCGTAAGTCGTAAGTTCTTGCTTCTCGATCTTTCAATAGTGCATTTTTTTATGTGTCTATGATTGGAGTGCTTTACTTTTATTGTTCTTGTTGTAATCATTCTCTCCTTTTCTCATATAACAGTCTTGTTTTAACTAAGATAAGACAACTGTTCCATCAAAAACATTTCTCCTCTAAGTAAACTGGTGAATTTTGTCTTTTTGCTCTTATGCAATCTCCTGTATCTGTATCGTTTAAGGTCCTAGTATTTTTTTATTGGCCGAATACATAAATTCACACTTGAATATTGCAACTTTAACTTTATGGCTCACTAAACTTTGTGAATGACCTATCAAGCATTTGAGCTTGCAAACTTTGGTGACATTGCAAACCTTCCACCCTGACAACAACAGTTTTTGGGGTATTTGACTTTCATATGCAAAATATTGATTTGATGTGTAGTTAGCATACCTTTTGAAACAATAATTTTTCATCTTTCAATTGTATAGTAGTGGTTTAATTGATTTAATTCTATAAGTTGAAATGTCTAATGAAATGATTTTGCAAGTTGAAGTGTTTAATAGGTGTAATTTTATAAGTTGAAGTGTATGATTGATTAAAATAAAAGTTGAGATGCTGTAAGGGTAAAGTAACAGAGTTCAGAGGCGAATTTATTTATTCAACCATGTTTTATTTCTTCCCATTTTTAGTTTATGGAGTTTGGTTATCCTAATTGCAATGTACTATTGTTAGAGGTAACACTGGCTGGCTGTCTTTTGGTATAGAAAGCGCCATTCATATGTTTGGCATTTAATAATTTTTTCACTGTTAATTTGTCAAAATCTTCTGTGATTTGTGCAAAAGAGAATTAATGATGGGAAGCTAAGTTGCTGCTGCTGCATTTCTACTTTCACATAATGTTTAGGGTGTTTATTAAGCAAATAGCAAGTCTTACATCTTGTCTTTACAGATTGTGAGATTTCAAGATAAAGAATCGCACCAGATTTTTCTTGAACCAGAGGGTCGAAATGTGCCTGAGCTATATGTGCAGGTATGAATCTAGCACTCTTACCTCTCTTTCTTATATGTTGCTGAAAAATGAGAAAAATAAAAGATTAAAGCTGTGAGAGAATGAATATTTGAATCAACTACAAATTGCGTACTTGTCAACTTTATGCTAAAAAGATTCAGTAAATGCATGTTGTGTCCATATAAATTAAATATGGAAATTTATATGCCTTCTTTTGGCGTCAGCACATTGACACTGCAAAAATATTCATTTTAATTTCAATGGTTTGAATTCCTTGGAAATAAATACACTGGAGATTGGTTCTATCAAAATTGATGGAATTTGCTTATGCGTTCAACAACGGTTCTATCAAAATTATTATTGTGGGAAAGTGGCCATTGATTTAATGTTCAATTTTTCTCAAGCATAATATTTATTTGCATTCAATTGAATTCTTAATGTTTTAATATATGAGATACCCAAACTTCACAAGTCAATTTTAAATGCAGTAATTCTATTTTAAAATTCATTTGCAAATGACATTAATCCCTTTGTTTATGTGATTCCAAGTGGTCCTATTGGGCAAGTTTTGGGATCATTTGGAAGCTAAAGGACAGGAAATTTATAGATAGTTAAAGCATTAGATTTTGGATTAGTGGTGAATTTAGGGGGAGCAAAATAACTATTGATGCGACTACCTGTGGCTGTGAGTATTTTGCAACTTCTGGACCTTGTTTTTAAAAGAATGAAGCCTTGTTGGTCGTCTATAAATTAGAAAGCTCCCAAAAAAGTAGTGATATCATATTCGTGGTTGTCTGCTTCTCATATTTTCTATTGAATAACATTTTCAGAATTAATTTCTCTCTTTAATTTGTTGTGAATGTTGGGAATTGGAAATTATCTCTACTGTCACTTGGCATTCTCAAATTGTCATTTTATATAAGCTATCAGGATAGTAATTAAAGGCACAAGGCACGAGGTGGGCACGCCCCTGAGTGAAGTGAGGTGCAAAAATAAAAAAATATTATAAAGAATATAAAATAATATCAAAATTGTACAAAAAATTGATATTAATAATATAAAACATATAAAATTTTAAATTGCCCCATTTAATAAACATTAAAAATTCAATTTTAATACTCCTCTGTCCCAAAAAGATTGTCACATTTATTTTTCTACAAATTTTAAGAAAATGCAATTGATGTAGTGATAACTTGTGTGTTTCCCTTTTCTACCCTTATTTACATAATAAATTAGCTCCAAAGTTATAGATGTAATTAAATGCAACTATTCATAAAAGAGAATTTATTGAAGGGTAAAATAGGAAAAAAAACTTTAAATGCATACTATAAGTAAAAGTGGACAATTATTTTGAGACATCCGAAACTGGAATAGTGGACAATCTTTAGTATGGAGGGAATATAAACTTACAACAGGTCACTGAGGGGTATATGTGAATTTTGCATTAGATTCACTATTCAGGACTTTTACCAGACAGGTCCTGAGCTTATTCCCCCATAACAGTAGGTTTTCACCAAAAAATTTTCGCATGCACCTAGGTTTATAACTAAAACTCATATTCAAATTCATAGTTGATTTGGATTATCCTTGTATAGACTATTTAGGAGTATATTGCTCTTGCCTTATTTGTTTTTTCCTATTTAGAATTAGGTGCTTGTGTATAAATAGGATGTATATGATCTCACTGAAACATAAAAAATAGATAAAATTATTCTCTCATACCAGTCTCTGAATTTCAACAGAAATGCTACTTGATTAAACTTTAATCAACTAAACCAACAATTTCAATTTGTTTTTAATTTATAGTATAAAAAGTGATCAATGATTCAAAATTGTATCTCAAAGAATTAAACAATCAGCTCAAAAATCCTGGCAAAATTTCAGCAGCATGAAGGCTATATTTTAAGCTATTGAATTGTAGAGAAGAGACAAAAAATTATAGGGAAGGGGGAAGAAGCAAAAACATGGAAAAAAAAAGAAGCAAAAGAAACAAGAAAAACAACAGGAGAGATTGAGAAATACCTGCTGCCTGCTGGAGTTGTATCACAGGATATTTCTTTTTTTTTTTTTTTTTTTTTTTTTTTTTTTTTTTTTTCTTTTTATTCTTAGTTTGCTCCGAATGCGTGGTTTTTCTTTACAATATATATTTGCATTGCTCTTTATTAATGTTAAAGAAAAATGTAGTATTGGATAAAATAATACTTTACTCGCTAGTGTGCTGCTAGACTATATAAAACAATCTCTCAAAAAACCCTAATATTTTTTTATTGTATTAGCCTATCTAAAAACATGAAGGGCGGCCTTTTTGCGCCTCATTTTTTTTTTTTTTTTTTTTTTTTTTTTTTGCCCTTTTTAAGTAAAAAAAATGTAGTTGGATAAATAATACTTATCCTATGGCTTAAGACTATATAAAACACCTCAAAACCCTAATATTTTTTATGTTTAGCTATTAAAAACATGAGGGGCGCCTTTTGTGCGCCTCATGCCTGCAGCAAGGCGCTTGCCTTTGTGCCTAATCCCTAGCCTGATTTATCCCCGCGTGTTTAAGGCTCTAGTATCTGCACCCTATGAAAAGCGCGCCTGAATAACTATTTCTATCAGTAGTTTACACAGACTTTAATCCATGTCTTTTGTATCATCAATTAATACCTTTAAGTTTTTGTTACTAATTGATGATTTATTTTCTTCTTAGGGGTTTTCAACTGGTTTACCTGAGCGACTGCAGTTACCACTCTTGAGAACTTTGCCTGGACTTGAGAAATGTTCAATGCTCAGGCCTGCATATGCTGTGGAGTATGATTTCCTGCCTGCACATCAATGCTCTAGGTCTCTCATGACAAAGAAGGTTGAGGGGCTTTTCTTCTCGGGTCAGATAAATGGGACAACAGGTTATGAAGAGGCTGCAGCACAGGTTTCGATCCTTTAAAGAGTGCCCATTTAAATTGTACTACTTGCAATTCACATATGTGTTAGCAGAGGTTGCAATTCACAGTTATTTGCCATCTTTGGTCTTCCTGGTCATTCTGATACATTGTCCTGGCTAGGGGTGTGCAACAGGTCCGTTAGGACCGAAGCAATAAAACCAAAAACCAAATTATATTGAACTGAAACTAAACTTTATAAAGAACTGAATTGAACGGGATCAGTTTGGTAATGTCTGTTTAGTTTTTTGGAAAAAATGCCTTATTTTGTACCACTGGAACGGAAACCGAAGTTTAGCTAATATCATAAGCTGAACTAAACCAATTAACCCGAAAAACCAAACTAGATCGGTTTTGTTTGCTTCTTTGGTTTTAACCGATGTGTGCTCACCTAGAATACTGGCTAGGCATTTCTCTCATTTATTTTTCTTCACATTTTGAAGGGAATTATTTCTGGTATAAATGCTGCAAGACATTCAGATGGCAAGCCTCTCATTGTTCTTGAAAGAGAAAGCAGTTATATAGGCACATTAATCGATGATCTGGTCACAAAGGACCTTCGGGAGCCATACCGTATGTTAACAAGGTATTTGTTGTGTGTATTTAATTATGGTAGTGATCTGCTGATGTCATTGTAAATGTGCATGTTTGTGAAGAAAATTTGATGAGCATTAAATTGATGCTTGCAAATTGCAACAAGCTGTGGCACTGTTTTCTTTAAATGAAATAATTGGTTCTCCTTATCTTGAGTTGGGTACATCTTATCCGCCCAGTACAATGCTTAGGTTTTTTTTTTTTTTTATTATTTCATGTCGAAGATTTTTGTATATATGAGATTGTATTTGAGCTATGTTACCAGTTCCATTGTATACCTTCATCAATAATGAATTGCAGTCTATGGAATTTCAGCAACACAGACACAAACATTGAGATGAAGATTGAGATTGAGAGAGAATATCATCCTTCATTCATGAATTTAAAGACTTCTGTTGATGTTAGCTTCTTATTGTGTTGTTAAATATGATAGTTAACACCATTGAGACTTAATTTTGAAAGCATGCATCATTATTGGTTTTATCATTAAAAGCAAACTAAAAAAAAAAAAAAAAAAAAAAAAGGCAAAACTAAAAAAAAAAAAAAAAAAAAAAAAAAAAAAATCAACCATATACTTGAAGACTCGTTTGTGTGTTCCAGCTGTTTCTCATGATAACGAGTAATATTTCGCACATAATATGTAAGACTTTTTTTAAGTATGTGTTCTTGATTGTTATATTTAAAGAATATTTTTTAGTTATCACAATTAGCAGCATGATGTCATGCCTAGATTCATTGAACTAAGAAAGAGGGAACAAAATTGATAATATCAGAAAAAACAAATTTTAGTACTAACAATTCATTAATATATGCACACAATCATTTTTCATATAAGTGATGTACTTGTGTATTGGAAGCATTGTAATCAATAACATGTTATATATATTTTTTACGAATAACTTCATAAGATCTAAACAAAGGTGATGCATAAAAAAAGAATCTAATTGGATCAAGTTGAATATAGATTGATTTCCAAATTAACTAAAATATACTTTCACATGCATGAATGTCATGCATGCTATTCATGAAAGAGGAAACGACACAATGGATGCTATCATACTCTAATCAACCCAATAACCAAAAAAATATCCCAATCCTTGCATGCTGTTTCAATATTATGCTTTTCTAGTTTATTGTTTTCTGAAGTTTTGTACTAATTTATGAATTTGAAGTTTGCTTCCTTTTTCATTCTTTAAAGTATGGAAACCTAACAGGAAATTTGAAAAAATTTATTAGCAATACTAATAAAATAAAAAAAAACAATTGTAAGTAATATAGAAAAGTTAAAGTACAAATATTGTTGGAACTATAAATTAAATAATTAATCATTATCCCATTCTATTTATTATCAAACATAGGTCTTTGGAGCAAGGTGTAAGAAATCGATTGGTGGGGTTCAATATCTTTTTTTTTTTTATTATTATTTATTATTATTATTATTTTATTATTATTTATTATTAATTATTATTTTTTTTTTTCTTTTTCTCTTTTTGCAGAATAATATTTCTGGTTTTTTTTGCTCCATCATTCTTGGGAAAACTTTTTTTTATTATTATTTATTATTATTATTATTTTTTTTTTCTTTTTCTCTTTTTTGAGAATAATATTTCTGGTTTTTTTGCTCATCATTCTTGGGAAAACTTAGAAATGGTTTCGTGCTTCTAGAGGCACAAGGCTAGGTGAGCTCTTGTCTGTAAGTTTTTAAATAACAGCTGTTTCGAGGTTGATTCCTTTCACTTGAGGTTATTAGGATAGGTGGAATCCTAGGCAGCAGTAAGTTTTAACCATGAGAGTCCATTGAAATCACATCTTGGGTAATTTCTATTTTCTTTCTTTTTTGTCAAATATGAAATTGGTGACGAGTCTCATCTGATCCTTTTTTGGGAAGATGATTGGTGTGGTTATGAACCTCTCTAAACCATTTCCTTGTTTTTGTATGATTTCTGCTTTGAATAATGCTTATCTCCCAATGTTTTTCTCACGGAAACAATACTTTCTCTTGGAAATTTCACTCGGGAGACGCAAAGCCTTTGTTGTTTGTTTTATTGGATTCTGTTAATTTTGCTTCCTAGAGCAATAGAAGGATTGGGTGGTTAGAATCCTTCAGAAAAATTCTCTTGTAAATTCTTCTATTCCCACATTATTTTTCCTTCTGAAGACCACTTAGGTTCACACATCCAATAAAACTTGGAAAGCTAAGGTGCAGCTCAAGGGCAGGTTTTTGTTTGGTTTGCAATTATCTAAAAGGTGAAGAACATTCATGATTTTTTGTGGAAAAGATTTTCGTCTTTTTGCATCCCATAGACAGCAATTTTAATACTTTTGACACCAGGGTGAATTCGCTGCTAAAGACAGCTTCCTGCTTATTTGATGTTCCGGACAAAATTTGTTTTGCAACTTAGTCTTTATGGTGTTAATAATTTGGTTGGTGTTACATGCAGTTGATGTGACTATCTTTCTCAGACTTAAAATAAGATACATTAACGTTTTGCCTGTAAATTTTGCTGTCACATGGAATTTTGATCTCATTAATTGTCTTCTCTAGCCGCTCCGAACATCGGTTGCTTCTCCGATCTGATAATGCTGATAGTCGTCTCACACCTTTGGGGCGTGAAATTGGGTTGATAGATGATAGACGGTGGAAACTGTATGAGGATAAGCAAGCTCGAATTTCTGAGGAGAAAAAGCGTCTAAAAACTGTCAGGATATCAGGTCTGAATTCTTTCATTCTGGCATATCCAGAGAGGAGATGCTTGTAACACTGAAGAACTTAGATTTGCAAATAAAATTTATTTGGAAGATGTCTCACTTTACTTTAGGTGTGTTGCTAATAAAATAAACATCACATGAAGAAAATACAGCAACAACAAATAGACAACCCATTAGAGTAACAACCAACAAAATAAAAGGCTGTATGATTCTAAACCTTGTTCTAATATTTAATGTAATTATGATTCACCATGTCTATTGTAATCTTTGGTTATTGTTCCAAATCAATATTTAATGCAAATAGTGAATAAATATTTCAATATTTTACCTTTACTTATTTTTCTTATAATTTCTAATCTTCTCTCTAATTAATATGCCTTTAGTATATATTCATTTTCTGCATCACCTGAACTCTCTTGGATTTGAGACAAGAGCTACTAATTCTTTCAATCTTTGAATTCCAGTTTCAAATCTCATTTTTTTTATTAACTCTTTTTTACAATCAAAAAGAAAAGCATTCTTCTTGCTTAGTTTGCCTTTGGGTGCGGGATTTTGGGATTTATTTATTTTTCTAACTGGAGATGCACGTGCACATAAACACATATGAGAGATAGAGAGAATTACTTGTTGAGTTTTGAGCATTTATTTATGAAAAGTAAACAACTGCTTCCTGTGTAAATTTCAGGAGGGGATTTGGCTGCTGATGTTACTCGTCTATCTGCACAGCCTGTGCGGGACTCTTCAACTCTGGAGAGTCTTTTAAAGAAACCACACATCCAATATGAAGTTCTTGATAGGCATGGTTATGGAAATAAGCTTTTGTCTAGAGAGGATAAAGAGTGTGTGGAGATTGATGTCAAGTATGAAGGCTTCATTAAACGTCAGCAGCTTCAACTCCAACAGGTTTGTAATGTTGAAAACAAGAAGCCAGAGCGTAACCTGAATGGTGTTTTATGAGTTTTAGGTTTCCTAGAAATGCTGTCTGGATCTCTTTAGGAGTCTCTCTCTCTCTCTCTCTCTCTCTCTCTCTCTCTCTCTTTTCCTTTTGTTGATGTCTTATTTTGAGTCTTTACTGGTTTAGGATAACAATATTCCTTTTGGTGCTAGTTTATTTTGTCTGATGCCTTACAGGTTTATGGTTACATTGAGCTCTATAGATATTCATGATCAACCCTACGTGTGGCGCTTATAGGAACCTTGGATGTGATGCCTTGGGAAGTTTGGTGTAAAGCTGAAACTCTTTTATTCTGTCCTTAATTCTGCTTTTCAGATCTATCTACCAACTCTAATTGTCACACTTCATTTCTCCTTATTCTTTCATATATAAGCCCAAGATCTATCGAGAATAATCGTTCTTACACATTTTTTGAAGATCATGAAGTCACAAAGACAAATGGATTGATTGAATATCAAAATGGATTCTAGGGAAGCTAAGATGGATGGTGTTGGTCAAGATGGTGTTTTATAGT
Organism: Jatropha curcas; assembly: GCF_014843425.1. Next base: position 29,277 of record NW_023591343.1, on the reverse strand, counting down.
CATTCTTGAAGGTAGCAAGCACAAGAGAAGTATTAGAAGTTGAAAGGGTAAAGGTGAATTGGGTAGGGGGTTAGCACTCATGAGGTGAAAATGTGTAATAGGCTTACTTGGACTTGGACTAACTAATGCTAAAAGGTTAATACTAACCAATTAGCTAGCTAGCTTGCTGACCTTATATGACTTTTGTGGATTTGATATTTAGTTAATGTGGGATTCTTAACACTCCACCTCAAGTGCAACCGAGACTGGATATCTGGTTGACACTTGACACTTGAAATCTGAATGTAACTGGGGTTCGTGGTGGTGGAGGAAATGGATCGGGAAAAAGAGGGATTCTAAAACGTCCCCTGAAATTGAATTGGGCTTTTTGCCCTTCAAATTTAATGGGCCTAGTTGAGACTGGACATCCAGGTGAGAGCTTGAATTGAAATGTAGAGGCAACACCAGTGATCTTAACTGGGCCGGACCTGTTTTGATACTATATTAGAAGTTGAAAGGGTAGATGTGAATTGGATAAAAGGTTAGAACCCATGAGGTGGAAATATGTGGTATGGGCTTATTTAGAGTTGGGCCAATAAATGCTAAAAGGTTAGTACTAACTAATTAGCTAGCTAGATTGCCGCCCTTACATGTCATTTGTGGATTTTATATGTAGTCTTTGTGGTCTTGACCAGAAGCAATTGTAGACATTCTTTCTTGAAAGGCAAACATATGGGTTCATAAATGTTAAGATACAAATGAAGATATCATTAGGAAAGTCAATTTGTAACTTCAGATTTTGAATGTCGGTCAGGTCATGTACTATGACTGAGTATCATTTGCAGTGCTGAAATTCGGTTAGCTAGAATATGTGGTACAATATTGAGTTTGATAGGAAAATAAAAGGTTGATTATCAATTTAATACATGGCAAGAGATGAACGCTTAATTACAAGAGAAGTATATGCCCTTAAAAAAAGGCCGTGAAAAAGGTGTGATTTATAATAGCGTAATGTGTCTTGGCTGAATATGTAAATTATTTCTCTGAGTTGAATATCTGAAGCCAAATTGTGGAAGATATTGGAGGGGCATGGCTTGAGAAATTCTAAGGGCTTATGTTAAAAATAATTGTTTATAACCCCCATATATAGTTGAATATGCATTTTAATTGATTAGGAGGAACACTTAGACCCAACAATTTCTAAGAAAGTTGAGTTTTCAGCCTGGAAAGAATTGATAAGGGTGCCAAATGAGCCCTTTGCAACCAATTAATTGCTTTAGTAGTTCAAATCCTGCCTCTTCTAATGGCATTAATGCTAAAAGTATAGATGTTGCTTGCACTAAGTGTGGAAACATGATACATATTAGTATTAATGTTTGTGAAAACAAAATTTCCATGGAGTAAAGCAATGAGAAGAGGATTCCCATAAAGGGATTGTGTTGGGTTTTGCAGATCAGAAAACTAAAATTAGATTATTGATTTTCTGTTACTGGTACCTTTTGGAAGTTTGTGCAGAAATGGAGCTCTTACCATCTCATTTATGCATATAGACAGAAATTCGAACTGTGGTTACTTGTGTCCTTTTGTAGTAGACCTTACTTTAGCCCATACGTGAGCTGATTCACTACCATAATTATACAAATTTATAGATTTGGTTAGACGGCTCCTAATATGAAGCTAAACCGTAACTACAGAAATTAGCTCACATGTGCTAATTACAATTGAACAAAATAAACAATTTAAGTTTTGGTTTTAGCCTTGCTTTGGGCAAGGCATTGGTCATGATATCTGCAAGTTGGTCTTCTGAGTTGTAATGGATGACCTTCACTTTCTTCACATTTTCTGCTTCTCTTAAAATGGTATCTGACCTTGACATGCTTGGTCCTGCCATGGAACACTGGGTTTTTGGCCATTGCAACTGAAAGTTTCCGAACCAAGTGTGAATGCATAGCCTAAGGTACTCTTCATGTCCTCACATGAACCGGCCTAATCACTGTGTGTATAGCCAATTAAACCTGAATATTTAATTCGTTTAAACCTTACACCATGCCTACCTGTCCCGTTGATGTATCTTAACACCCTCTTTGCTTCTTTTAAGTGCAGTGCACTAGGATTTTGCATCCTGGTCAATGACTTAGTAGCAAACATAATATCAGGCCTTGTTGCCGTCAAATAAGCATCCAACTAATAAATTCTGTAAATACCCACATGAATGTTAGCTGCTCTATCTTCTTTGTTTCAACTTTCACATTGTAGTTGTGATAGGCTTACAACTTTCCATGGAGAATTTCTTCTAGGCTTCTCATGTTACTTTCTTTGGCATATGAAAGTATGTTGTTGATCTTGATGAATATCCAAACCAAGGAAGTAGGACATTTCTTCTAGGTCTGTCATCGGAAAAATTGCTGCATATCACCCTTGAATTTCTTAAACAATTTGAAATTGCTGCCTGTAACTAATAAATTATTCACATATAGAGAGATGGTTATTGGGTCTTCATTAGCTCGCTTCGCCTAGTGTGCTTATTCTGATTTCTTTTAAATCCCAACTTCATCAAATAATTGTCAGTTCTACTGTACAAAGCTCTTGGATCTTGTGTTAAGCCATACAAGGCTTTCTTGAGCAAATACACTCTCTTCCTTTTCAACAGCAACAAAACCTTCTGTTTCCTCCACAAAGATCTCTTCTTCAAGGCGACCATTAAGAAATGCTGATTTGACATAATGTTCTAAAATTTTCCAACCTTGTTGAGTTGCTAAGCAAATCAATAGTCTAAGTTTGTTATTCCTACCACAGCAGCGTAGATATCAGTAAAATCAAATCTATGTCTAATTTTGATTAACACTTGACTACTAACCTTGCTTTGAGTTTGTTGATTGAATGTTTGGTCGCAAAAACCTAGTCGATACCGGTCACCTCCTTACTTTTAGGTTTGTTGATAGGAATGCCACGTCATCAGGTGCAAAACCATTTTTGGTTTATTATAGAAGGAATAAATCAGCAATGAAGGGGAGCGGTGTGCAGCAAGGAAGGGATTGAGACAGCTCAGCATGTTTGTTAGGAATGATTCTATATATATATGTTAGCAGTAATCATGTAAAAGGTGCAAAAACCCATTTTTTGGTTTATTATAGAAGGAATAAAATCAGCAATGAAGGGGAGCGGTGTGGCAGCAAGGAAGGGATTGAGACCAGCTCAGCATGTTTGTTAGGATGATTTCTATAATATGATATGGTTAGCAGTAATCATGTAAAAGGGCACATCTTTTATTCTCTTTTTGTTGTATTGAGCAGAGTAATCTGCTTCGGCTCGAGTTCCTGGGGGCTTTTTTACAGTCATTTTTGTCACTCTCCATGTTTTACAGTCATTTTTGTCACTCTCCATTGTTATCTTCAACTTTCTTCATCTAATACTACTACTCCAAATTCTGCCCTTCAATCAATTCTGTTTCTCCTTACTGTTTTTGCCTTCTAATCTCTATCATTTGGTCCGACCTGCTTTGGATTTTTCTGAATGCCCAAGACCAGAATGGATCAAAGGGTGGAAACTCTAGGGAAGAACGTAGCCTCCATTGAAGACTCTATTGCTTCTATCAGACTTGATAATTCTCGCCAGCTTTTGGAGCTTCAACAAGGTCTCCAAGAGCTTAAACACCTTCTTCTCATAGGTAAATCCCCTGCTTCTTCATCTGACACACATCCTCCTCCTTCACCATCCAACCCACAAAACCCAGACCAATCTGCTACCAACAATTCCCATCCCCCACTCACCACCCCAGACCTTCACCTGCACTCATCATCTTCAACCCATAAATACATTCAAAAACTCGAAATGCCCATTTTCACCGGAACTGACCCATCAGGCTGGCTTGCAAGATCTGAGCAATATTTTGAGTTACAAAACACCCCTTCGGACCGGTTTGTTGCCATGGCTCTCGTGGGTATGAAGGTCCATCCTCTCCACTGGTTATGATGGCTTAGAGGCCGCACTCCTAACCTCACATGGACCCAACTCAAAACAGAAACCTCACATGGACCCAACTCAAAACAGAACTCCTCATCAAATATAGTGGTTCGGATTCGGATAATCCCTACGAGCTGCTTGCTGCCACAAAACAATTGAACTTGGTGTCCACCTTCATTGATGAATTCATTACCCAAGCCGCACAAACTCCAGACCTCATAGATTTTCAACTCTTGGGGTATTTTCTAAATGGGTTAAAAGAAGAAATCCGAGTTAGAATATGTTCCTCTGATTCTAAGGAACTGCATCGCGCGATGAGAGTTGCGCTGGAGGTTGAACAAGAATTGCAGTCACCATATACTCAGAAACCCACGTTGCGATCATCTGGTAGGTCTTGGTGATGTGCAGGTGAATTGGCAGCGGCTTACTATGAAGTTCCTACATCAAAATCTGTTGGTGGAATTATGTGGTGAACCATCTCTAACCCGGGGAGCGATTTCAGCCAAATCATTCTCTAAGGTCACAGATGTGTTCTTTCTCTGTAGTCCTACTGGAATTGTCCATAGATCCTCCTCCAATGTCATGTGTCTCCACTGTCGAGAACTCTGATTCTGAGAGCCAACAATTACAGGAACTTCTTGCGCCTCATGCTTCTGTTTTTTAGGAAATCTATGGCCTCCCTCCTCGTCATTGCTTTCTGTTTTATTAGGAAATCTATGCCTCCTCCTCCTCCCGTCATTCCATTGATCATATCCTCCTCCAATGTCATGTGTCTCCACTGTCGAGAACTCTGATTCTGAGAGCCAACAATTACAGGAACTTCTTGCGCCTCATGCTTCTGTTTTTTAGGAAATCTATGGCCTCCCTCCTCGTCATTCCATTGATCATAGGATCGCCCTTCAGCCAGGTCAGGGACCAATATCTGTGAAACCTTATAGGTATGGCCACATTCAGAAAGATGAGATCGAGAGGTTGGTGCATGATATGCTTTCAGCTGAAATTATCAAACCCAGCTCTAGCCCATATTCTAGTCCTGTCCTCCTAGTCAAGGAAAAGGATGACAGCTGGCGGTTCTGCGTTGACTATAGGCAACTAAACCGATCTACAATTCCTCACAAGTATCCCATTCCGGTTATCCAGGAACTGTTGGACGAATTGCATGGTTCTCAGGTCTTCTCTAAACTAGACCTTAAGTCCGGGTTTTATCAAATTAGGGTGGCTGAAACTGATACTCCCAAGACAGCTTTCCGGGCATACTCGGGCTATTACGAATTTGTTGTCATGTCGTTTGGGTTAACCAATGCACCAGCCACATTTCAAGCGGTAATGAACGATCTCTTTCGCCCCTATCTCTGGAAATTTGTCCTAGTCTTCTTCGACGATATTTTGGTGTATAGTAACATTTGGGATTCTCACTTGAAGCACCTAAAGCTTGTGCCCCAGCTGCTTTGTGATAACAAACTTCAGCTCAATCAAAAGAAATGTTTCTTTGGTCGGAAATCAGTTGAATACCTGGGGCATATTATCTCTAAGGATGGAGTTGCTATGGATCCTTCCAAAGTCTCAAGTATACTACAGTGGCCCATTCCAAAGTCTACCAAGGCGGTGCGAGGATTTCTGGGTATTACAGGGTATTATAGGCGCTTTATCGCCAATTATGGACAACTAGCTAGCCCTCTCACCACTCTTCTCAAGAAGGAAGCCCAAGCCAAATTCGCATGTCCACAAGATGCTCAAGACGCATTCATCGCTCTCAAGCATGCCATGACTACTTCCCCTGTACTGGCAATGCTAGATTTCTCTAAGCCCTTTATAGTCGAAACCGACGCTTCTAAGTTTGGGATTGGGGCTGTCCTCCTTCAAGATAACAGGCCTCTTGCTTATTTCCGCAAGGCTACCGGAGACCCAGCCATGTCCAGGTCTGCTTATGAAAATGAGTTGACGGCCCTTGTTCTAGCAATCCGGCATTGGAGGCCATTCCTAATTGGGAGGTGTTTTACAGTGAGGACTGATCAAAAGAGCCTTAGGCACCTTCTTCAACAAAATGAGTCCACACCAGCCCAACAACATTAGTCAGCCAAACTCATGGGATACAATTTCAATATTGAATACAAGACTGGAAAAACAAATAGGGCAGCTGATGCCTTGTCTCGCTGTCATGATGAGGTTGAATTTCAAGCCTTCTCGGGTCCACAAAGGGTAGATTGGGATGCGATCTCTAAGGAAATCCAACAAGATTCCACTCTCTCCAAGATTATCTCAGAAATCTCTTCGGGTAAACCATCTAAAGCTCACTATTCTCTCATCCATGGGAATTTGTTCTATAAGGGACAATTGGTGCTACCTCCCTCCTCTAAGTGGATACCCAAGATCATAGAAGAGTTTCATTTTACTCCGTTAGGCGGACATTCAGGAGCTTATAGATCTTACAAAAGGGTTGCCTCCAATTTTTACAAAAGGGTTGCCTCCAATTCTATTGGCACGGGTATGATGGGCAACGCATAAAGAAGTTTTTGTCGCTGCTTGCTTGGATCTGTCAAAGACACACAAAATATGAGGCTAGTCAAAAAAACCAGGCGGGTCCTGTTACACTTTATGCCACTTCCAGTTCCAAGCCAAATATGGGAGGACATAGCTCTTGATTTCAATCAAGGCCTTTCCAAAGTCCCAAGGGGTGAGACTGGCATCTTTTAGTGGGTGGAATTTGATAGATTGTCAAAAAATATGCTACTTTCTTTCGGCTTCGACACCCCTTTTACAGCTTGCATCCTGGTAGGCCAACTCTGTTTATGAGGGAGATTGTGAGACTCCATGGCGTGTTTTTCCGGTAAATATTGTCAGTGACCAGCGACCCAGTTGTTCTAAGCTAACTTTTGGACCCTGAACTCTTCGGCAACTTGCAAGGTACTCCTGTCCCTCAGCAAAGCTTGCTCAACACCCAAGTGAATTGGTCAACAGAGGTGCTAACCGAAGCTTTGGAATCCTTAACCTTCAGGTGTTTTTCTCGTCTGCGAGCAATCCGAAGTCAATGGGCTAACGTTGGCTTTGCTGGGCAAGAATATTGGTTATATACACCAATTATCAAGGGAGCTGGCTAAGAAAACCGCATTTGAAACTAGTCTATGGCAGGCCCCCCACCCCTTCCAGCGGTTCTACGGGTGAAACTCGTGTTGAAGCTTTCTTTCCCAGCACCTTCCAAGATAGGGATAAGAATACTTCAGCAGCTCCTTGCTACAATCTACATAGAGCTCAGCAGCTGGATGGACCAAAATAATGCAACCCCAAACGTGCGTGATGTTCAGTTTCTCAGTTTGGGGAAAGGGCTTCCCCTTAAACTCAGGGGCCACATAGGAGGCATCTGTCCGCCAATATGAGGTTCAATGAGGACGAAGCTGGCTGCTAGATTCTACGGACCCTTTGGAAGTACTCAAGAAGGTGGGGCTGTTGCTTATAAGCTCCAAACTGCCTTTGGGATCCAAAATACACGCCTGTAATTCCATGTGTCTCAGCTAAGAGGGTAAAATTGGCAACCATCCCAGTCATTGCACAGTTGCGGATGGATCTCTGACATAGAGCAGAACATTGGTTGAGCCATATCAATGGTTGTGCCAGCATGATCCTCTGCCTGGCCACTTCCAGGCCCCATACCTTCGAGGACTTCAGGCCCAATACCTCAGGTATTAATTGAGTGGCAGGGGCAAAGCGAAACAGATGCAACTTGGATAAACGAGTCTGACCTGAAGGCACAATTTCCGAATTTCAGCCTTGAGGACAAGGCTTTTTCAGAAGGGGGCGGTAATGATAGGAATGCCACGTCATCAGGTGCAAAACCGTTTTTGGTTTATTATAGAAGGAATAAATCAGCAATGAAGGGGAGCGGTGTGCAGCAAGGAAGGGATTGAGACAGCTTAGCATGTTTGTTAGGAATGATTCTATATATATATGTTAGCAGTAATCATGTAAAGGGCATCTTTTATTCTTTTTTGTTGTATTGAGCAGAGTATCTGCTTTTCGGCTCAAGTCCTGAGGGGCTGTTTTACAGTTCATTTTTTGTCACTCTCCATTTTATCTTGTTGTATTGAGCAGAGTATCTGCTTCGGGCTCAAGTCCTGGGGGCTGTTTTACAGTCATTTTTGTCACTCTCCATTGTTATCTTCAACTTTCTTCATCTAATACTACTACTCCAAATTCTGCCCTTCAATCAATTCTGTTTCTCTTTACTGTTTTTGCGTTCTAATCTCTATCATTTGTCAACTAGTCGCCATGTTCTAGTCTTCTCAATCACGGTTAGCTTCTCTCATTGCAGCTATCTAACCATGTGAATTTGAAGCTTACACATGGTTGGTAGGTTCTAGACTTGCTGCATCTCATTTTTCATACACATCAGTCAACAATCTGGTTCCTCTAACTGGAATTTCAATGTCAGAGTCTTTGTTTGACTCTGCTGGAGCTGCATCTTGGGGTGCATTCCTTTCAATTTTAATCTTCTTCACAACTTCAATCTCCTCCTTTTACCAATTCCAAACGTCACCATATAACTTGACATTTCTGCTGACTAGAACCTTTTCAGCCTTCATATTGAACACTTCATAACATTCTGAACTGTTGCAATAACCCAAAAAGATTCCAGCTTCAGCCTTTTCTTTAAGCTTCTTTCTATTTGCTTCTAGTTAGTTCAGCAAATGAATCCTCAATATTACACCGAAGTCTGGGTCACTAAAATTATGCTTGCTTCATAGCAAAGGGCTATTTGAAGACTTGCTATCATTGATGATGCAGTGACGTGTGTGAAAGTTTGTTAGTTTGGGAAGCAACAGAAGTTGCTTTTTCCTACAAAGGAAGCCTAGAGCGCCTCTGGGATATTAATACACGGATGCGAGTGGTCTGATGAGCACTCCATCTATAAGTGGACGCAAGTATTTTATTCTGTTTTAGCAGGTGGTGCTGGGTTTACTTTCTAAAATTGAAATCAGAATTTGCCTGTGTTTACAGAGTTTAAATCCCTTGTACTCAAGAAGGCTACAAAACTAATAATCATTCCTGAAAGCTGTCCTATAATTGTGTGGGCTTGGGGAAGGAAACAGTCTCAAAAAGAATTCAGAATGATTTATTATTTATTTATTTTGGAACACGGATTATTATAGTCAGTTATGTTTATGTGATCAACTGTGTGCTTGTCTACGTGTAGATGGCTCATCAGCAAAATAGACCACTTCCACAAGACTTGGATTACTATGCAATGACAACTTTGTCCCTTGAAGCACGTGAGAAACTCTCCAAGGTTTGTAGCAGAAATAATTTTATGGTCATTTTGACAGAATTTTTCTGTATGTCCAAAGAATAATTCAAGGTAGATCAAAGTCCAGAATTATTGCATTTCCCTTGGGACTATGAATTGTTTTCATCTGATCCAAAGGAACTAGTTAGTGTGTCAATACCCATTTGTTTCCGGTTGCATTTTTATATCATATCTGGCCAAATTTGGAAGGCAGCATTCAGATGCTAAACTTTGATTTTACTGTTCAGCTATACGTCCCCTTAACTACGAAGCCACTGGATGCCAAACAAATTGCAGTGTTTATTACCCTTTTTCAGAAGCTTCTTGCTTCAAATTAGATTAATAGAGTAATGGCTGAAACTATTATATTTCTATAGATGCTTGTTTGATGCCAATTCTGTTTCATATTTATCTGGCTAAATCTTTCCATCAGTAGAGTAATGTCGAATACGTTTCTTTCTAATTCTTCCAATGATTCTGGGTTACCTGATTTTCAGGTTAGACCCCAGACTATTGGTCAAGCAAGCAGAGTGGGTGGGGTGAGCCCTGCTGACGTCACTGCCCTTCTTATAATCCTTGAAGCCAATAGAAGGAAAGCCCAGGAACAAAGAAGGCAAAAAATATTGAATTCCGTTGTGAAAGATACAAATTCAATGTCCAACTCTCCTTTGACGGAGACTATCAGCTCATGATATGTTCCTAATGTGCCACAGCTTATATTCCCTGATTGTTAACTAGGGAATTATGTTAATCCTGTCGAGTACGGTATCATAGTAGCTCAGGTGCGAGTAGAACAACATTTATTTATTTATTTTTAGAATATAATCTTCAGCCCTGCTGATAACTGAATTGGTATTTCAACAAGTAGTTTTGGTTGAACTGACTTTTTCTGGACCCTCTTTGGTTTTTTCTGTCAGTTCTGATTCTGTGGGCTACAAGAAGCAAGTGTTAGAGAAACTTGTTTAGGCAGTTTGGCCGCTTTTAACAATTAGAGATAAAATTGGACTTTCCTTTGTAGTTTGGGCAATGTATATGTTTTTCAAATTGCTTATATTTCTTGTGATCAATTGCATTTATTTTCCGATTGCCGCTATATTGCATGGTTCAATTATGTATATCATGAAATACAGAAAGAAGGTCTCTTTCACGGTTCAATTGAAAATGAAAAAATTTGTGTATGGCTGGCTGCTCGAATGTATTGCAAGGATGATTTGATACGAGTTGCACTAACTAGTACTTTTAGTGTTGGATTAAAATCCATTGTCTACATCATATATCCATATTAAGTTATTAAACAACTGGTTTCAAGTTGTTTTAAAAGCTAATACTTTTTACTGTTACTGTCACAATTTTTACTTGCCAACGAACAAAATAATTATCACGAAATTCATTCACAAACTTAAATCCATTTGTATCAATGAAGTGTCAATGGTCAATGATATAATCAGTTATTACGAAAATAGATCTGATTCTAAAATGATTAATAAGATTATGTGCAGAAATTGTCTTCAAGTTGAAGAATAGATTGCTAAACATTCTATTTTTTTGGGTTTTTTAGAAATTTTTTTTGTTTATTTTTCTGTGCTGTGATTGGACAATTTAAATATTTTAATTAATATTTCCTATAAATTATCCATATTGAGTTATTAAAATTGTTAAACTTTATCTATATATAATAATTATCTCACGGTAGTATTTAAATGCCATTAGAATTGTATTCATCACTGCAAATTCAAGTAATTTATGAACACTGAGTTGAAGGGGGAAGCATTTTATAATTATAAATGGTATATTGCACTTTGCACACGGGAGACCTGAAAGTCAAACCTTCCTGAACTAAGTCAACAGTTTCTACTTCTACCTCCATTTAGAAGAGAAATCTCTGCATTTCTTGATTTTCTGTTCAGATTCTTTGCTTGGCCTGCTTATAGTTGGGAGCTTTATTTTGTTTTCCAAATTGAACTTCTCAACTGTCATCTCTGGATAAGAGGTTAGTTAATATTTCTTTTCTTCGGCTTTTATGTGGTCTTTTCTAAGAATCTGGACCAAAAGATTTCATTTTGATTCTAACCCAATTGTTTAATCTTGATTTTTGTTTTGCAGGAAAGAAAGTTTGGTCTCCAAATGGACTTTGTTGGTCTCTGTCTCTCTCTGATTTGGTTCAGTTGAGTCCAAAGTTTCTATATTTATGATTGACCCAGTTCCTCAATCATGAGATATAATTAGATTTTTGAGTTTTAAGTGATAATTTGATTTGGAAATATCTAAATTTTAATCAATGCTTGGATTATGGCGTGTCTAAAATACTTGCCCTTTGAATTTGCTTAAAAGAAGGAATTGGAATTTCCATTCAAGGGGATTTGGAGATGGACGTAGCAATTCTTAAAATTCCTAAATCTGGTTGAGGGTGTGTCTATACTTTTAATGTTCGTTCAAATTCTATTTATTTTGAATCTTTTCTTTTATTTGAAATTGGAAGAGAAGACAAAATAGTGAGTAAAAACTTGTTAAAGATGTGACCAAATAAATTGTTGGAGTAACATTTATTACTTAATTTACTTTTCAAGAATCACATACTTTAATTTCTCCTATTTATTTCACCATCTATGATAATCATCTTTATACCAATAAGTTTGCACTTTTAAAAAAAAAAAAAAAATTTTTTTTTTTTTTTTTAACATTTATTACTTAATTTACTTTTCAAGAATCACATACTTTAATTTCTCCTATTTATTCACCATCTTATTTGATAATCATTCTTTTATACCCAATAAGTTTGCACTTTAAAAAAAAAAAAAAAAAAATTTTTTTTTTTTTTTTTGTATTTGTTAGATTTTTTTTCTCTAATATATTTTAGTTTTATTGTAAAATTTTGTTATTTATTTAGATTTAGTTATTATGTTAATTAATTTTTACTTTTTTTGTTGTTTTTAATATAATTGAAAATATTTATATGACCTTTTTTTTTTTTGTTGTTTTTAATATAATTGAAATATTTATATGACCTTTTAATTTCTCTATTAGTAATTTTTCAATTTTTAAAGTTCATTTACTATTTTTGTATTTTTATTTTTTTTGTTATTATATATGAATTTTATAATTAAAATATTATTTTAGCTTTTATAGAAAATATGCTCTAACAAATAAAAGAATCTTAATAATTGCAAGCCGTCCCTCCCTCTCTCTCAAAAACCTAAAAACAATCTTTTCTTCTTTTATGGGTGGCCATCGTGAGAATTCACTATGGTCACTCTTTGTCCTTTATATATATATATTTTTAATAATTTTTAAATTTGTGTCTTTTGATATAGATTTAAGTTATTATTGCCCATAGATTGATATTGTTGTTGCCCTTAGATTAGGAGTTTATTCTTAGATATACTCGTTTTGACAATTTCTGATAAAAGAAAGAAATTTAAAGAGCATCAAGTCAAACTTGTAGAAAGACTACAATAGACTTTAATAGAGTAAGTTATTGCCTATGATATATGTATTATACTCTATCAAATTAATCAAATACTTAAAATTAAGATTGTTTTTTTTATTATTATTTATATAAGTGGTTTATTATTAGACTTTCTATATAAAAATATAGAAATATATTGATCTATATTCCATATCCATATATGTTTTCTTCTTAATAAAATTTTCAGTTTGATTTCCTCTTAAAAAAAAAAAAGAAATCTTAATATATTAAGTTTTTTTTTTTTTTTAATTGTACTAACTTCTAGCTTCTTTCTTCCACTTTCATTATATTTTAGTTATTGTACTTTAATTAAAAAATTAAAGGGGTTAGATTTATGATCTTAAGAGGTAAACTTTAACTTAGTTTTGATATTTTACTTTTAATTTTTTTTTTTTGAGTTTTTATGGATAGTAAGTTTTAATAAAATATTATTTATAGTTTTTAAAGTTCATTTTATTTTTCTAATATTTTTTTAGTTATTATGCTTTAATGTTATTAATATTTAAATTTTCAATAGTTTTTAGTTGTTTTGGATAGTAAGCTCTTATAATAAAACAACTCTTAATAATTTAGTTTTACAAAGTTACTCAAACTTTCTATCTTCCACTTTCATTATGTTTTATTTATTATAGTTTAATTAATAATTGAAAGAGTTAGATTTTTTATCTTAAGAAATAAACTTGAACTTTCTATTTTCCCTCCTCATTGGTGTTTTTTTTTCTTATTTCATAACTTTTCATTTATTGATACTATATATGGATCAATATCATTTGCTTTCTTCTTCTTCTTTTTTTTTTTTTTTTTTTTTTTTTTTTTTTTTTTTTTTTTTTTTTTTTTTTTTCATATGCATTTCTTTTTTTTTCCATTTGTTTGTTGGGATCAATAGGGAAGAACTATTTCTTTGATTTGAAATAGTATCAAATATTTTAACATCTATTGAATAAGATTCCTTTTAGGGATAAAATGGTTCGGGAGGTAGGAAAGGGCATTAAAGGGATATTTTTTACCAATTGATTGAGAACAATGATATGAAAGTGTTTTTTACAATATTTTATTTATCCATTAGTTATCATACATAAGACTTCCCATCTAATGTGAAGCTTTTTTTTTTTTTTTTTTTTTTTTTTTTTTGTTATTTTTAAACATTTTAATATTCCTTTAATATTAATTTAGTTATTACGTCATAAATTTTTTAGTTTTTTGTATGCCATAATTTAATTTGTATGCCAATCAGGGATGGAAATGGTTTCACAAAATGGGTTTGAATAGATTCAATTTGATTTTTAATATGTTTCTTTTGGTTTTGGTCTTCACAGAAAAAGTGCAACAATTAGGTTTTTTCTGACCCTTGTTTGGAATAAATGAATTCTATAAAATTTTATTTAGAAATTCACATTTTTGTATTTGGAATAAAAAAAATTCAATTCTATGTAATTTGACATAATTACACCAAATCCCACAAAAATTGGTGGAATTTTCAAATGAATTCTACAAAACTAAGTAACCCAACTTTTTATGACAAAACTATCCTTCTTATTCTACAAAGTGAAATTTTCAATTATTTTACTTATTTAATTTATTTATTTTATCAACTTTGACCAAAATCATTTAAAAATTTTATCTTTTTTCGAAAAAATTTTTCTTATTATTTTTTATTTTAATATTTTTTAGCACGTTTTTTACCATTAAGGGACAGAAAGATTCAAGTTAAATATATATATTTATCTTCCAATTAAATGCAATAATTTTATTAATATTATTTTTATTTATGCTAATAAATTTTCTATTAAATATTATTCTTATTTATATCATAATATTTATTTTAATAAAAAATATAAAAAAATAATATAAAGCACTAACATGAATTAATAATTCTGTATTTATATTGATGTTTTGGAGATATTACTATTAAAGTATTTAGAAATGAACAAAAGGGCATAGATGATTTCAATATGATATTAATATGATTACAGGATCAATGAATACAGTGTTTTTAAATAACATACCAAACATGTTTTGAATTCATTATTACATAAGTTTGAAATCCACTTGTAAAAAAACTAAATTAAACTGAACTCGATGGAATAAATCGTAATTGCAATTCATAGTTATAGTTGCAACTTACATTAATTGTGTGGGTTTTATTCTTAACAATAAAAACTTTTTTAGAGGTATTTTAATAAAAATATAAAAAAAATTATAAAGCATAACATAAATATAATTTGTATTTATTATTTATTTTTGTGATATTACTATTTTAAAGATATTTTAGAAAACAAAAGCAAATGAATTTCAATTATGAATTTATTTCATATATGATTACATGGAATTCAATTGAATTACATGTTTTAAATTAACATACCAAACATGTTTTGAATTCATTTTATACATAAGTTGAAATCCATTTAAAAATAACTAAAAATTAAACTGAACCGATTGGATAAATCCGTAATTCAATTCAGTTATATGCAACAATTAATTTGGTTGGGTTTTTATCTTAACAATAAAAACTTTTTAGAGGGATTGAATTCTCCCAACTTCTTATTGTAAAAAAAATATAATCAGATTATTAAAAAATTAATTTTAAAATATTAAACAAGCAAACAAAATTGTCATACCTATTTATAAATAAACCTTGCAAATTTAATGATCGTTTGAGAAATATATATCAGACGTGTAACAACGAATCCAACGCACTTTTCTCTCCCTCTCTTGTTCTTGTTGTGCATTTTGTTTCAAGGAAAAATGAAATTTGCATCTTTTACGTAAACAGACTTTGAAAATGTCCATCCTGTGAAAATCCCATTACGCAGACTTCTTTCCAAGCAAAAAAACCATCTCAATGAACGAAAATGGACGATGACAAAGACGATTTCTTAGCGTCACTAATATTTCTTTGATATTATCTTTCTTTATTGTTTTATTTGTTCTTTTCATGCACAAATGCCTGTATCAGATCCCAGTTCTGGGCGTTTATTTATATGGCTCATCTCTTGTTTCTTATTTATCTCTGTTCTTACTGGTGGCACCTTCCTCATTTTGTATCTTGTCCTTCCTCAAAGTTCTGCTACTGCTTGGCTTCCTTTCGCTGGTGTATCCCTAGTTAGTCTACCTTGGTTATTTTGGTGTTTCACTTGTTTATACCGTATTATTTCTCGAGCCCTTGGATTTAGGTTTATTATTGGCGGAGGTGGTGGCGGTGGCAATGGCGGCCTATCTCATCCAAATGCGGCATCCAATGAGCCTAGAAACCTTGAAACTCCGTTGGAGTCCACCGGAGGAGATGGGAAGCGTGTTCAATTTGGTGGGGCAGTGGTTGTGGGAGCGGAGGATGACGATGACGACGATAACGAAAAAATTACAAATGTGAAGAGATCATCATCTAGTCTTTCTAGCAATGATTTATCTATTGCTACACAAGAAAGTGAAATGCCATTGACCTCAGCCATGGCATAATCTGAATTGAAATGCCATGTGTATATTAATCTTTCTAGATTATTTTAATTGACTTTTAATCAAATTCTAATTTCTACCTATTTTAGAACACCATTAATATGCATATACATGTTCAATTTTCTGTAAGATCAAGTATGGGCATTTTATCATCTTTCTTTAATCTTATTTTAGGGTTTGTTTTAGGGTTTGTAGCTGCTCAACTTTATAAATGTTTTTTCACATATTGAACTCTTCATGGATATGGTTTGCTAAATTCAAGTGTGTCTGATCAAATGAATTATTTCTTATGTGTCCCTTTAAATTATTAGGTCATAAAGTAGATCTTAAAGTTTAAATTCGTGTTTTATCTTTTTTAATTTTTCTTTTTTTAATAGATAAATTATATTTTATAGACTTAAACCATTTAGTATATGATAGACCTAGAACCATGTGGAGGGAAGTTGTAGCGAATGATTAGGTACTAGACATGGATTTAGCTAAGAAGTTAACAGTAGAATGGAGACAAAATATTCATATAATGGATCCTATTTAGTTGTTGTTTGTCCTATAGTTTGTTTGATTTATTTATTAATATAGCAAATGATGGTAAAGTTTCTATTTCAAAATTTTACCACAAAAAGTATTTCAAAACTTTTCACTATTTTATATTTTGTTTTCAATTGTGTTGTTGTGAACATATAGCGGATATTGGAACAGATGATTCATCTAGTTTAATTTTATTTTCTTTTTTTGTTTTTGAAGTATTTCTTAGATTTTAGTCTAATTTTCTTAGAGTATGTAGCTACCTATTTAGTACTTTGATTAGATTTAGGTTATTACTTTTGTTACTAATTAGTTTAATATTTATAATTCTATGTGTACTGTTTTAATATTTAATGTTGTTATCAAGTCTGATATTCTTTTGAGAGTGAACATAAATATTTCCTTTTTCAATTTGGACAAAAATAGTATTTTCATCGAGCAAATTACGTGAGAATCACATGACTTGAACATAAATGATGTGTCTGCTTTTCCTTTTAAAATAACACTTTAAATACATGCATTTCATATTGGTTGTATCATTTATGTATTCATGATTTACTTTTTAAAACAAAATTTTCTATTAATTACATATTTACACTTTATTTTGTGTAGTTATTTAAGCATAATACATTTTTTCTGATATGGCAAAACATTTTATCTTTTCTCTTAGCATTTATGCAATCTTAAATTAAGTTTGATATCTTTACTCTCTATTCTAAATTAATACTTGTATCACCAATATTCAAAATGGAAAAATTTAATCACCATTAAAGGATATATATATACACCTCATAAAAGAAAGTGAAGCAATAGTTTTAGAGTAGGAATTTTATTAGGGCTAAAATTATTTTTATATAAGTGCATAGAAAAAAAAAAGTTATATTTATTAATCAAGTTAAATCTACTTGAGCTTAGGTAATTTATACTTAAAATAATTTATACACACTTTTAAGTTTAAAATTTATTTATACATTTTATTAATTTTAGAAATCTTTTTTTTTGTTAAAATATAATCAATTTAATAAAATAAAAACCTGAAGTGCAGTGAACTTTAGCTTATACTAAATACAAAGAATTTATAAGAAAGATATAAAATTTATTTACACCACATGAGATTCAAATAAAACTATTAAATTATATTTTATATTTCATAAAATTTATGAATAATCTATAATAGTGCTTTACATATTTGACCAAGTAAGAAAATGATTATATATCACATTGTAAAGAAATCTTCATAAATTTTAATCAAGTGATTTTACTTCATAAAATGAGAGAAAACTTTTGAATGGAAATTAAGGTAGCCACACAATCAATTTAATTGAAAGCCTAAACCGAATTGAATCAAACTAAATTGAATTTTCAGTTCATTTGGCTCAAATCGAAAAGAGTATAAAAATTGAACCGATTCGATTGGTTTTACATGTACTTTTTAGGTTGATTTTACAGGCAAACTGAAAAAACAATCCAAACCATTTCAACTCGAAGTTTTAGCTGCCTTAAGTTTAGGAATGAGTATAGATTCTCCTTCTTGGGGAGAGCTTAAATCAGAACTCCTAACTAAGTACAACATAGACCATTGGTTTTGGCCATAGGCCCTCATGCTCACCCATTAACTCCAAGCAAGTAGGTATATTGTACAGTTCTTTTGCGTTTGCTATTTATGTTTGATATGATCTTATTTGTAAGGCTGTGCAAAAACTGAACCGACCCGAAAAACCCGATCCGACCTGGCAAAAAATATAGGTTATAATGGATTTTTCGGGTCGAGTCGGGTTAGACAATTTGAGGAATGTATATCTCCTATTCGGATCGGGTGGATCGGTTAAACACCTTGTTTAACCCGACCTGACCCGAAAAATTGAAAAAATTAATTTTTTTAAATTTCTTCACATGACTCACTCTCCTTTATTTTTTCTTTTGCTTGTAAAATTAAAAAATTCCAAATCAAAATTAATTTTTTTGAAGATGACATGTATTTTTTTTTAGCAATTAAAAATATAATTTTTAAATATTCATATTTTTTATTTCTATTATATATGTTAATACTTAATTAGAACTTTGTAATTTGCTATGGTTTGGTTATGATTTGAAGATGGAAAATTATGGTTTGTGTGATTGTGATTATTATGGTTTGATTATGTTATGATTTTTTCATTACAAATGTTTAATGTTGATTATAGTTTGATTATTATTTTATAATTTGATGAACCTGTATTTGTAAGTACAACAACACAAATAAAACATGCAATAGATATGCCTACGTATGTATGAAATGCATTTACTAATGCTTATGTATGTATGCAGAGAGCTACATAGCACCTCCTGCTGGCCGAGCTTGAGGGACTCAGCGTGGCGAGAGTGCTGATCGCAGAGCTGGATGCAGACCGGTCATCGTTGAAGAGACCGAGGAATACGGTAGTGATGGCTCGGAGGAGACGGCTTCCAACATGTCTTGAGTTGGCTGCCCCAATTTATTTCTATTATTTTCTTCTTTTCGTCTTCTTTTGTTTTCTGTATTTGGACCCAATTTGGGAATATTCTTATAAAGAAACGGTTATATTTTATTTATAAAAGGCAAATTCCAATTCCTTTACATGTCCTTGAGTGATGTTGGTGTATTTTTGCTTTATAGTTGATATTTATATTGTTTATTGAGCCTGAAGGTTGAACAGTAGCAGATCAACACATTTTCCACTTGTCTACTAACCAGTGGCGTGCGCCAGTAGTGCTGCAGTGGTAGCCACCTGTCAAATGGTCCTTTTATTCCTTGCTATAAAAGCCCATAAGACACCTACACGCTTCAAAAGGTCATTTCTCTCATTCCATACGAAGTCTTTACTTAAAAACTTCCCCGAACTCTTTATTTCTTCTCCATTGTTCATGGATCGGTCCTTGATACTTGCATTTGAAGCACTGTTCTGCAATTTTAGCCCTGAGGAATGGGATTTGCTTTCACTGTTCAAACTCAATGTGCTAAGCTATTATCGAGCATTCGGGTTCAACCCGAATTGTTGCAATGGTTGATTAACCACTTTGATTCTTCGGACAATTTATTTCGCTACAATGACTTCGAGATTTGTCCATTATTCGAGGAATTTAGCATTATTTTTGGGAGAATACCCGTGGTTGAAGAAGTGTGACATCCTAGAAGCAACAAAAGCCTTATGCCCTAAATGTTATGCAAATTAAGTAAAAATTAAGTAAATAAGTAATAAAGATATATTTTACAGGTATGTGACCTATTAAAACCATAAATGACTATTGAAATGCAAGAAAATGAAATTTGCAAGACATTAAAGTGATGGGTATGGAAAATTCTAAAACATCAAAGGTATGATAACATGAATGCACAAAAAATCTCCTAAGGAAATTAAGTTGGAAGGCACCAAAGGATTTAAATAATATTTTTAATCAAGTAGCAATTTTATTTTTTTAGCATTTTAGTCAAATAGCTATTGTAAATTTTTTACTCTCAATATACTCTTATGATTTTAGATTTTTAGTAATATAAATGATTTATGATATTATAAAATAAAAAATAGAAATTTTATATGAAACAATAAATCACGAGTATAAATAATGAGTACAACAACGTGCAATACATATCTAGAAGAACTAGTATAGATAAATGAAGAAATAACTTTTATTTCTAGTAAACATAATTTTTTTTTATTTCAAAAAGAAGTCATAATTATCTAGTAATTTAAATAATTTATAGAAGAGTTTTATGTTATTTTAAAATAAAATTGAGGAAAAATTTCTATAGGGAGATATAGTTTCTTTTTTAAACTAATTATCTTCCTATAGTAATAAACTTGAGGGAAAATTATAATAGGGAGATATAGTAATAACTATCTTAAAATAATTATCTTGTTATATTTTATTTTAAAATATAATTTTTGAAAAATCCAGTTATATATGCATAGGTAAGAGTAAAATCGTTATTATGTGGTGTTTTTCGCATCAAATGGAACTCCTCAATCACTAGTAATAAATGATTAAGAACTTGAACATGCAAAGAGAAAAAAAGAGAACATAAGTTATAAGAAGGATGGAAAAAAACATACACATGAAAAATGAAATAGAAATAGTCTACATGTATCCAATTTATGGTGGTATTATTTTAAACTAAAATACATATATTTTCAATTGTGATAGCCTAGTAATGCTCTGTGATATTCTATTATTAGAGAAATTAAGAGCCGAAAGAACTGATAGTGGCGCACACATGATACTAATGTTGTGTAACTTTAGGGAGGACATTTCTTTAGCACTAAGCAATTTATTAAACGAGTAAGCAATAAGAAAAATTATAATCTAGTGAAAACAATTAAAATAAGATAATACAGTAAAGGAACATGTATCACCACTACAAAAATACGCAAAATTATGATCGATATTTGGGACAGCCATTGTTTGATCACAAAATCACGACGCATTAACGACCAATTGTGACAACATTAGAACTTAGATTAATAGAATACTCAGTGACGGAAGTGCGATCGATCTATGACCGAATTAGCGACCATTTTGCGACGGATTGTATTTCGGTCGTTAATTCTCGCGTTGTCATTTACCGAGAGTTTTGTTTTCCTTGTGCGACCGAGTAGCAAAGTAATGGCAACCAATTTGGCAACAGATTAGCGACCGAATGTGAGGCAGTCGCTGTTGTTCACAGCATAATTAACCGCGAGAATTTGGTGTCCTATTGAGACCGAATAGCGAGGAGTTTGCGACCGATATTTTGCGACCAATTTGTGTGGTCACAAATCGATAGCAAAAATGGCGTTTACAAAATGACATCGCCTCAATTAATATTATAACCGATTTAAGAAATATTGCTACCGATGGGTCGGTCCCAAAATTTTAGGGCTTTATAAGCCCCTAGTCGCCTTGGTCGCGCTCAGATCTCCCTCCCCCTCTTTTTTTTCCCTCTTTTTCTCCTTCTCCCTCTCCTACTACGTCTACGTCTGTTGTCTGTAGCCAGCTGGCGTGGGATCATTGGAGGTTGCGCCATTGCTAGAGAAGTCGCCGCTAACAAGTAGTTCTTCTTCCTTCTTCTTTCTTAGCTTTCTTTCTTTGTTTCTTATTTTTACACAACTTTTTTTTTTTTCATTTTGTGTAATGTTTACTATTTTATTTTAATTTGTTTATTGGCTTAATTATTTACACAGTTTCTTTTTTTTTTTTTGATTATATTAGTTTGTGATTATATTGGTTGATTGGCTTGATTAGTATTGTGGTTATGTTGTGAAATTTTTGAATTATTTTTAGTAATTTTTGTGTTATACTAATCAAACTAATGAAATACTAATCAAACTAGGTAGTATTGAATGTAAATAAAAATTTGATTAGTAGTATAATTTGAATCAATAGTAAAAGAAAAGAAATGAAAATAGGGATGATAAGTGAATATATAGTCAATTGAAATATTTTATTAAATCTAATTTGCGATGATGTATTCAAATTTATTTTTTTGAAATTACTTTATGTGGATTTGTATTTTCATTTGAGTGGAAATCACATGAATGATGAGTTTGAGTTGGAGGCCTAGTAGTGGTCATTTTGACTTTAGAGAATGTTGGGATGATATAGAAGTGTTTATGTGAGTGTGTTTTGGCTTGAGATTTGATTATGTTCTGCCGAAATGCTGGCGAAAGTTTTTTAAAAACTGAATATGAGGAATCGTACACTTACTGATATTATAATAAGTTTACATATATATAGTTAACCTTAGTTAGAAATAACCTTAGTAAGTTTACATATACATAGTTACCCTTAGTATAGAAATAACCTTAGGACTAATGCAATTACATAATTTGCCCTTTATAAACAGAGTATTCATTACGTAAAAAATGCGGACCAACCCAAGATTGAATGTACAGAGGTACGAGGTCAATGGGATATTAACAAAAGAATTCTTGCAAGGATTAGAATCGTTTATATAGTTTGCAGTTCATAAAAGAGACTTTTATTGGAAAGAGTTTCAGGTACGATTTAGTTCAAGTTATATCTTTATTCAATGTAATTAATAATCTGAATCTATAGGCCTTCACTTACTCTTTTTGTGGAAATATTATTTTTCATTTTTGCAGAAGCATTTCGTATGGGAAGAGGCTATTAAGATTGAATTACAGAGGTTACGAGATATTGGGAATAATATAACAAAGGAATTCTTGCAAGGATTAGAAATCGTTATATAGTTCTTGCAGTTTCATAAAAGAAGACTTTTATGGAAAGAGTTTTTCAGGTACGAATTTAGTTCAAGTTATATTCTTTTATTTCAATTGTAATTAACTAATCTGAATTAATTAATAATCTGAATCTATAGGCCTTCACTTACTCTTTTTGTGGAAATATTATTTTTCATTTTTGCAGAAGCATTTCGTATGGGAAGAGGCTATTACGGCTATGCTAAAAGTGGCCTGGGAGAAATCGTGCGCTCTACAGTACGTTGACTTCACTTATAGGATGCGAAAAATCGGTAAGAAGCAACAGTGCGTGTCTTAGGGGATATGAGAGAGCTTGCAGAAGGCTTGGGAGGATCCCGCATTCAAGAGAAAGTGTGAGATATTTGCACAAAACAGGCATAATGAGACTGGCTGTGACGGAGCAGGACCTTCTCGACACACAGGCGAATCAATATCTGCTACAGAGACATCTCAATTATTGGTGAGTCAATTAGTTACAGTTACAAAATTGATGTTTAATGAAATGACACCATATTAATATATCATGCATAAAAAATTAATTACAGGCTGAAAAATATGGTGGTAAGCCCACACCGATGGAGGTGTTCACTTACACTCAAACAAAGGACCACGATGGAAATACGTTTATTGACAGACGTGCATTGGCTGTCAATGTAAGTAACAATGAAGAATTTTTACATTTACTTTCTAGTCTTCTCTTACGCGTACAAGTTCAATATTTCAAAGCTTGCAACTGCATTGATTAATTAATTTGTTGTTTTCAGGAGAACTACAGTACAGCTCGCGAGCGTGTTGTTTCCGAGCGTGTTGTTTCTTCTCAAGGCTGGATCTGAAGCTGAAGCCAGAATTGATGAGTAGCACTTTTTTTGGAGGCCGAAGTGATGCAATCCCACATCGCCCGCGGGAGTACAATCCTGGCTAGTGTTAAGGCCTGGGTTTTTAGCCCTGTCCTCTAGCGAGCTAGCTTTGGGCACGCAAAGTTAGGTCCAGTCCTTATCATTTGGTATCAAGAGCTCTGGCTCGTAAGGGTCCATGTCTCATGGGTTTATCAGAAACGCCGACTGAGGCAGTCGGGTCTTATGGGGGTGGGGATATGCGTCCCATATCGCCCGCAAGTACATCATAGGCTAGTGTATAAAGGCAGGGTTAAAGTCCTTCCTCTACGAGCTAGCTTTTGGGGCGACAGTTAGGGTCCAGTCCCTTATCACATAGGGTGGCGAAAAGAAAAAAGAGAAGTATATTGGCAAATGAGCTTAGGCATTGGTATCAGAGCTCTGGCTTCGTAGGGTCAGTGTCTCATGGGGTTTATCAGAACGCCGACTGAGGCAGTCGGGTCTTATGGGGGTGGGGATGATGCGTCCCATATCGCCCGCGAAGTACATCATAGGCTAGTGTATAAGGCAGGGTTTAGTCCTTCCTCTACGAGCTAGCTTTTGGGGCGAAGTTAGGGTCCAGTCCCTTATCACATAGGGGGCGAAAAGAAGAGAAAAGTATATGGCATCGAGTCTTAGGCATCACAGTCTTACTGTGGCTCAGCGTCTGACACTCCTGCAACCTCCTCACGACCACAGCCCAACCACAGTGCTAAGGAGATTAGTGCATTACAGGCTCGTGTTGATGCGCAGGAGAGACAGTTTGCAGAGCTTATAGCGCATGTGATGCAGATGTCTGGTCAGCATGATGCTGGTACTTCTTCCTGTGATCCTCTGCCTGCTACAGATCCACATGTTTTTACAGCTCTGCATCAGCCACTATCGTCTCCTCTTGATCTCGATACTACAGACAATACCTTGGTCACTCCTGCCAACACTACGACACATCCAGTAGATACTCCTGCTGACACTACGACATTGGATCGTGTAGAGGACCGACATCATAGATTTGATTTCGGACCATTTTAGCTTTTCATGATTTTTCCATATTTTGTATAATACATTACATTCACAATTTCATTCTTACATTTTTATTGTGTTGTGATGTTGATGATGATCCTTGTGATTGTGATGTATATATATGTCGATTTTTGATAGGTGGAAAAAATTATAGTTTTTAATATTATTAAATTATTTTTTTCGATAATTATATTTTGCGACTGATTGGCAATCGAACTGCAATCAAATTATAACCATTAAATTTAAATTTACGATAGATCACCAACCAATCACTTTTAACTTTTGCGACCGAGACTTCATAATTGCGACCAACAAATTTGCGACAAGCTTTCAACAAGAAAACACGACAGAATTTAGCTATCGATTTGTATTATATTGCAACCGAATAGTCAGTTGCTAATTCATTCAGTCGCAAAAAAATTTGTGACGAGCACTTTTGCGACCGATATACTGATGTCGCAAATCGATCGCTAAATGAAATTAGCAACCAATTTCTTAATCGGTTGCAATTTAACGATTTTTTTGTAGTGCACCAATATATTTAATATCTAATGGTAAACTCACAGTCATTTAGCTTGCCTCAGGTTGGCAAATTATAAATGTAAATGCAATTTCCAAGAATTTATTTATTCTTAGGTTCCTTACATTGTTCTTCATTGTGATTTTCTTAGAAAATGAAGGAATAGCTATTTACATATTAACAATAATAGAGCAAAACTGAGAATAACTCATCGAAAAAAAACATCATCTTGCAAAAAATGCGAAAGTAACTTATAAAAAATGATTATCTTGCTATAAAGTTGACAAATTATAAATATAAATCAAATAGAAAGAAAGGGAAGAGATGGTAGGAAGTTTATAGACACTTATTGAATGACAAAATGATACTTGTGTGTTCATATATATTGAGATCTAAATGTATCTGCTTGTATATTGACACGGAATCAAAAATAGGAAGAAGATAAATATCAACAATGAGTTTTACTTGCATGGCTCACTCAGTGTCTCGCAGTTTAAAGAGATATGTCTGTAAATTTCCATAATCAAGGTTCTAGAATTATATACATAAAAGATATAATTATATACATAATTTAAAAAATTAGGAAGATAAAGAGTTCAATAACCATATATTGGCTAATTAGGTAGAAGACAAAAGAGAAAGGAAGTACCTTCTAATAAAGGTTGACCACTGTGAAATGCTTAAGCAAATGCAGTTGATATGGTGACGAGAAATGCTCAAGGTTCTTCCAGACTGAGGAACATTGTGAAAGAATGCAAGTACATGATTGAGCGAAATTGGAGAGTGAAGCTTCTCAAAGTCTATCGTGAAGCAAATGCAGCATTGATTGCTTGGTTAATGTGGCAGTAGGAGGTCCTGTTGCTGTTAGACTTGTGGATAACCCCTCTTCAAGAGTTAGGCAATTTTTGGATGCTGACCTTGTTGGGGTCATTTGGCTTAGAGCTACTTAATATGGTTAACTCCCTCATTTTTCAAAAAAAAAAAAGACAAAGTTGACCATCTGACAATATGGGTATCGGTACCTCGTAAAAAGAAAAATTAAAACAAACATAAGACAACATAAGATACATGTTATATGTGCAAACAAGAAAGAACAGGTTGATCATATGTAAGAAATTTAAGAAAAAAAATGTAACAAAGAGAATTAAAAGAAAATAGAATCACCACTAACAGATATGTTTAGATTGCTCTTTCAATCCTTCGCCTCCATATTGATCATAGATTGCTTTTTTTCAAGAATCACTTAGAATCTGCATAAGATCACCTATAAGATAAAATCATACTACAAAATACAAAGAATCACTACAAAAAACAAAGATACCATAGAAGTTACAAAAAATCAAAAATTGAATAACAAAACACAATCGTAATGTCAAGAATCAAATTTTCACAAATAAAAGGTAGCATATAGAAACAAATATATATTTAAAAACATAAGAAATAAAAATAGAAGCTTTTGGTCTCAGAGGCTTGATAAAAACGAAAAGCAAAATCAATAAAGGAATGATGAAAGAAAAATAAGGAAAACTTATGATAAATTAAGAATGTAAATCAAGCATTGCAATAAGAATGTAACCAATTCTATACAAATTCTTGAAACCACCAAACCAAATAGATGTAATTGTATTGTGTTAGTTGACGAATAAAATTATCAGCTTTTCAAATGATATCTTAATTCACTTAAATATGCAAGAAACATATATTCAAAACAAAATAAGCAAAATACTCATTAGGAATTGAAAATGAGAATTAAATTTTAATCAGTAACCATACTTGTAAAATGCAACCATACCACAAAACGCATTGAACACGGGAAGCATATATTGAATTTGAAAACATTCTCATACCTAGAGAAAAAAGAAAGTCAATGAGTTAAATTGATTATTAGGAACCATGCTTGTAATAAGGCAATAATAAATAACAATTAAGAAATCTATAAAATTAAGTAAAAGAAGAAGCATAGATTGAATTACAATCAGGTTTAAATATATAATAAAGAGAAATAAATAAATAATTTGAAAAATAAGCTTGATTTTCAAATCTTTCTCTCTTGTAACGAAAGCTTTTGTTTAACAAAAATAATTAGAAGCTCAGGGGCTTTACATGCAGGAATAGATTTGAAACGAAAAGATAAAAATGAAAAGAAAAAGAAGGAAGATAATTAGAAATAAATTAAGGAAAATAAAAAGCATATTTTTTTTTACCTTTGGTTTTAACTAGAAGCTCAGACTTTACATTCAAGGAAAGAAAAAAAAAAAGATAGTGGTTGAAATTTGATTTGGAGGACATCGTTAATAAGAGCATATATTATATGTTTTAATCTCATGAGGCTTAGTATTTTATTTTAACTTTATCCTAATTTTGGATTATTATTGTTTATTTATCAATTATGTTAGTTGAAGTGAGTTTTGTGAATAAATGCTTTAATTAAGGAATTTCCAGCATTTTTATAATTCTGTCATTTGTTGTGTAATTTAGAATTTTCTAGAGTTGTAGATATTTAAATCTCGTGCTACATGAGCTATTGGAAAGCTAAGACAAGGGCTATAAGTAATGAGAAGGGATTAAAACCTAGTTCAACCCTTAAGAAGTTCAAAAATAGTTATAAATCCAGAACGTAAGTTCAAGTTTAGACTTGGAGCTGAACGACCAGTTTTTCTATTTAATTCATATCTAGAGTACTAGATGATCCGATGGAATTCTAAAACCCATATCTACAACTTTAATGAGGTTTAAAGATGAAATAATAATGTTTTGGGAGTTAAAATTAGCAGTGAAATTGAATTACAGAGTCAGAGTTGGACTGAATTACAAGTTAGAATCAATTATAATTTTTAGTCTATATCTTGGGTTGTAGACCTCGAATTTAGACAAGATTAGACTCGTTAAAAAACTGTGACGAAGAGCCACACTTTTTCTGAAGAGGTTAGAGGTTGAATTAATAAAAAAAGATATTAAAAAACAATCCTAAATTCAATAGAAGAAATATGTCTAGTCAATTCAAATATTTTACAATTTAGGGATAGTTATTTTCTTATTATCATTTTTGTGAGAGTCTTTTTTTATTTAAGTATTGATCATGCTATTAAGTTGGAGCTTGTTTTCTTTTAATTATTAGTATTTTTTTTTTTTTCTTTCCTGAAATCAAAGAAAAGTATGAGAGGCTAAGGATTGGAATTCAGCTCAAGGAATTCCAGTTTATATACAAAATTTAGACTAGGTTTAACCTTACTTAATCTTTTTTAATTGATTATCTTACTATTTCTTGTATCATTTATATCCAATCACTTGAGTAGTTAACCAAGGAGGCTTATTACTTAATTACTCATCTGATTACATTTGCCAATTAATTATTTGCAATCCGTAATTGTTGTGATGACTTGATGTTTGTGGCAATTAGATTTCTTTGATTACAATTTCAGTTTTCAAATGTAATAATCTAAGGAAACAATAGTGCGAATTAAACATTTTATGTTTCATAAAATATTGTTCATCTTAACTGCTTCCTGTTAAGATTATTAATTTTTGATTAGAGTTTCTTAATACCAAGTTAATAATTAATTAATATCAATTAAAGTGTTGGACTTGAATCGATCATTTTAGAGTAGTTTAGGAATTTATCATTCTTTTTAGTAAATCTTAGTTAAGTATTCAATTGAAGATAAAAATTTATTGTCAATAATCTAAAGTGCATAAAATTGTGAATATTCCTTGAGCTGGATACAGTTTTTTATTAAACAGTTTTCAACTTTAATTTGAGTTTTCGACAATTCTAAATTTAATCTTTTAATTCATTTATTAATTATCAACTCCCTTTAATGCTTATAATTATTATATTATACAAACTTTAGTGAGTAAATTCAGTATTTAGGTTTCCACCTGATTTATTATTGTGCTATAAATTTATTAAACTGATTAAATTAATTTGGTAAGTTTAGTAAATATATTTTGGTGGATTTGATCGAATGGGCAAATAATCAACAAAC
>NW_023591342.1:0-42430 GCF_014843425.1 Jatropha curcas | reverse complement strand
TTGAAAGGACATGAGTTGTTCACTAGGTCTTAAATTGGGTTTCTCAATAACAATCCAATCTTTAATTCTTTCTGAATAGGTCATTAATAAAAACAGGCGATAGCTTTAAATGCAAAGGGGACAGAATGGTTCAGTCTTAACAAAAACAAGAACTATGGAGAGAATATAAGACACATGTTTTAAATAGGCTACAAGGAGGACCCTCTTCACTGCCTCATATAGCTTTGACATACCTTTATATATTTTGTCCTGCATTAAAAAGTGAACAGGCTTTTCCTTTTATTATTCTTTTATTTAAAAAAAAATTTGTAAATATTGCAAAGAAGCCAACTGGAGTTTTAGTACACTTACAGCTTTTAGCCTATATATGTGTGAAACTTGTCACAGTATATATAGCTAGCTTCCAGCACTTGTGCTCTTCTCTTATATGTCCTTAGAAGGAAAAATAGAAACATTTATAACTTCTGTATATATAATTATATTATTTCTAGTTAGTAGAGTTAGTCATCAATCTAATCTTGTATTAAATGCAAGATATAAATGAAATAGGGGTAAGTTTGCAGTAACCCACCAATGAAATTTTGGTGCAACAGCTAAAAAGTACTCTTGAGCCAAGAGGTCTAACTCACGCTGTCACTGGACTAATAAAATATCACCGATTAATTTAGAAAAGACAATTGTTAAAATTGGCTATCACAATAAATTAAGCTAAAAAACGGATGCTCCAAACCTATATAGTGTATAAATACTTAGGACATTCTAAAATACTACTCACAAGATATTTTAATAAAAATATCTCACCTACTCTAGAATTCTCCATGTAATCTTCACCATACATTTTTGTAAGTAAATCATAGTCGTACATTGAGGAGGTAGAAATGCCTATAAATACCACCTCTCACCTCATTTATAAGAACCAAGCAAAAACCAAGCCAAAAAGCAAGTAAGTAATTCTTTCTTTAACATTTGTGAAAGTTTGCTTCTTATTAATACAATATTATTTGATATTTTATATTAATATTATTTTGATTGTTTTTTCCGTTATTATTTTTGATATTATAAATTATTAATCAATTTTAGAATTTATCGCTGCGCTGATATCCAATATGGAAAACTCCTTATTTGCTCATTTGTTAAAGAAATCACAGGTAGAAATGGATTCAATTTTCGACAAGTTAATTAATATTTGATCAGACAGACAACTCCCAGAATTTACTTCTGCATTCATTTCTGAAGTGATTTAATTTTTTCTTTCTTGTTTTTTTTTCTCGGTAACATTTAATTACTTCTTCTTCGTCCTCTTCTTCTTTAGGTGGTAATATATGATTTTTGCTTGTCAAAAATGAAAATACTCAAGTTAATTAAGCCATCTTGCCTACTTTTTTGATTCTTTTAATGCAAAATGTAATCTTATTTGAGATATGATTTACTTTAAGACTTCACATCAATGATATGATTTACTAAGCAAAGTGCAATGTTTCAAAGCAAAGACCACTTTTCTTTTTTTCTTTTTTTTTTTTTTTAATAAACAAATTGTTCAACTTTAACTTTGGTAGACCAAAATGGACACTCTATAATTAATTAATTAATTAATTAATTAATTAATAACCTTAATTTTCAAAGCTTTCGTCTCAACTTTAACTTCTTCATGCATGTTGTTTTTAACATGGGCAATTGATTTTACCTGTATCAAGTTTTATCTACCACAGTACGAAAAACTTTATGTAAAATCAATTAAATGCTACGGTGCATGAAATCAATATATGTGACATAACAGAGACATTGAATAAAATAATTTTTAAAAAATAGGGTACAGCATGTCATGGTTGTAATTCAAACTTTAAAATAACTTGTCTATTTTTTTACAGTGTCAAATCAATAATAGGAAAAAGGATAAAGGCATGGTGAAAAGAAAATTAGCATATTAATTTTTTTTTTCTTTACATGCATGTTTCTAACATGTGCAATTACTTCCCTCTACTCTACAGCAAGTCTAATATCTTTTCATCTCATCAGCGGTGACATCAGGTTGGGGCCAGGGGAGGCCCCACCCATAGCCCAAAAATTTTCTTAAATTCACCCCCCTAAAATTATGAAATTTTTAAAATTTACCACATAAAATACTGTTTTTTTTTTTATTTTACTTCTAATTTTTGAAAAATTTTTTGTTCCTTTTAATTTTCTTTTCTAGATATGCCAGTGCATGTCATAAAATTTATTTTTTTATAATCCAATAAAATATTATGATATTTGAAATTGACACAAAATAATAAAAAAATAGGATAGATTAATTCTTAAAATCTAAAATGGAATATAGTAATTCTTAAAATCTAGAATACGACCGGTCATGTGTATAATTCAAACTCAAAAATAATGCATCTACATATATTCTTGAACATATAAAATTGATCAGTTGAAAAAGGTCAAAGCACGGTGAAACAAAATTAGCATATGAGTTTTATCTCTTCATGCTCGCGTGTTCATCCACATCAACTCGTGAAACTTTTTTTAAGTCAAATTACGTGTTATAATGCACAAAATTGACATGACATGATAAAGAAATAGAATATAATGATCGACTGAATATATAAATTCACTTTTAAATTTTACAACTTTAACTTTATAACACTTTAAATTATACAAATTTTTTATCGTTATTAAAAACTATTTGAACATGAAAGTGAAAAGAGAAATATTAGCTGTAATTAAGCAGAAATAATTGACCAATCAAAAAGGTGGAGCCCTTAAGATAAAGGAACAAAACGAACTTAATTAGAGAATTAGGTTTGGGGCACTCCATGTCCCCATTGTAGTAAGCACGAATTGGGCTGTTCCCCACTTGCTATATGCCCTCTTCTGCTCTCTCAACCGACATCGTTGGCCCATCAATTATTCTTGTTACTTGTCGTTTGGTATTATCCCAACCGTGACGTTCCCCTCTCTCTTGGCCCCCACGTGAGGATCCAACATGTCGTTTTGTGCTAATAGGACAACTTTCTCTAAGCTGGAGATCTGATTCTATTGCTTTAGGCTTTTTGTATTTTATTTTCATATATAAGCGTAAAAAGAAGAAAAAGAAATTAATATTATGCCCATTAAAATGTTAAAAAAACCAAAACGACGGGACAATATCATAATTGATGATCTGCTACACCACGGACGTCTCTTTGAATGGAATATGTATGTACGACACTCTTAATAATTCTTTTAAAAAAGAATAATTTTTTTTATACATTATGCAAGGGCGGATTACATAAATTTACTTATAAACTTTATTATTTTAATTATGTGACACTCTTAGCTTTTATTTACATTTATTAAACATTTCAATTTATAAAATTATACCTATTAAATATTTAAAAATTTTAAATTATTTTATTGAACACTTCAATTTATAGATTCAATTAAATACTCATTAACAAATTAAAATTTACGACAATTATTATTCTAAAAGTCGTGTTAACAACATATCAAGTTGATATTTTGCAGATGTAAATAAAAAATCTTAAAAATTATTAATATTAATATCTAAAGGTGTGTAATATTATTAAAATTTATAATTTTAAGTGTACGATAGGTCATTTGTAAAATTCTAAATGTCACAAGGTGAAAATTGTAAAGTTTAGAGGTGAATTTGTGTATTCCACCGTCATGCAAGAGATGTGAAAAACTAGAGAAGCCAAAAATATCTAAACAACAAGGAAAAGCAAACTCTAAAACACAATAGCAAAGCCAATTTCATATTTGGGGATATTTATGAAATGTAATATATAAATGTTTTGAATAAAATTGATAATTTATTTATAAAAAAATATAATATGAGTGCATTATAATATTTTCTTAAGAATAAAAAATATAAATATAAAAATTGAAAAAAATTCTATTAGTTTCTATAATTTGGTAAAATTAAAAATTCAAGATTTCTATTTTTAAAATTCAATTGGATCTTGCAATTTCTTTTCTTGTTTTTCAACTAAATAATCCTTTTGTTAATTTTTTTTAATTTTTATCGAGTGATGGTGTTATGAGCTCCACTTTCATATAACAACGATAAATTTATCCCCCATTAAATTTTATAAAATAAATGGATTATTTAGTTATTCTAAAAATGAAAATTCTAGCTTATAAATTTTATTAAATTATATCAATTAAGTGCGGTTGTTTGGTATTCTTACCTTATGTTAAAGATGCAAGGAATGAGAGGTTTTAAGTTCGAGTATTTTACACTACAAAAGTTATCTCCCATTTAGTGAATGTTATTCGAAAGGGAGGACTAGTCCTATTTCAGTCCATTGGATCTCCGATGTATCTAAAAAATTTTATTAAATTATAGGTACTGAAAATAATCACCCTTTTAATTTATTTATTTATTATATTATCATTTTAAGCAAAAGAGCCTGAGATGGGCCAAAGATCCACTTAAATTTGGACAATGGGTTTTGCTCGAAGGCTTGGCTTATTTTTTGTTAACCACGTTCTCGACTGAGTTTAATTAAGCTGGATTGGACATAATATTAGCGTTTTCCCGAATTTTTTAAGTTGGACATAATAAGCAAAATTAAATCAAATCATTTAATCAAATCAAACAATAATAAAATGGTCTGTCACAGTTCAATTTGCGATTTAGTGCTATAAAAAAATATTTCTGTTAATTAATAAAATTATATAGATATTTCTTGATTGCATATTAATATGAATATTTTAATATAACTATTAAAATATTTGTGAGCTATTCAAAACTCAACTCGATAAAAATTTACTCAAATTCATTCATAAACTTATTGAGCCAAATTTAAGCCTAGCTCATTAGCTCGTAAATCAATTTTGTCGAGCTAAGTCGTACTCATAAATTAGCTCAATAAATAAAACCAATTAAATCCACTCGAGCTAAGTTTGAGCTTAACTATTTTGAAATGAGTCAAGTTTGAACTCGACTTAGCCCATTTACAATTCTAATATTTTTACTTTAAAATTATTTTGGAGTCCATTAGGCTATTCAGAAAGTTTTCAATTTTGAAAAATACTCTAAATTACTCTTTTTTTTTTTTTTTTTTTAAAATATGACTAAATTACTGCTTTTTTTTTTTTTTTTTTTTTTAATATCTATAAAGAGAAAAGCAATGTGTTTGGTTTTAAAGTTCTCTTGAATTTTAATTAATATATAAAAACTTTGGATCATCGATACCGATCTAGTTAAAGAAACTTCCTGGAAGGCTCATCATCCCCACCCACCCCACAAATGATGTCATCTTGTAACATATCTCTTCTTAGAATAGATATTATATAATATTTTTGTCCTAAAATAATTTAAAATTTTATTTTGGACCTAATGAAATTAAAAAAAAAAAAAAAGTTTAAGGGTCAAAATCAATTCTATCCTGTAACCTTTTCTTTAAATAATAATTAAAAAAAAAGAAACAGTAATAAGGAAAACAACACTGTATTGTATTATTGGAGTAGCTACAGCAAATACAATACAACCACTCCAGGGTCAAAATCAATTCTATCCTGTAACCTTTTCTTTAAATAATAATTAAAAAAAAAGAAACAGTAATAAGGAAAACAACACTGTATTGTATTATTGGAGTAGCTACAGCAAATACAATACAACCACTCCACTACATCTTCTCCATTTTTATGTCTGCTGTAAAATTAAAAATCTCTTAACCTCTCATCTCCTCTCTTTTCCACTAATCTACATTATTCCTTAATTTCTTGTGTCAAGAGCTCTGATTTTCAAGAATGAGCAGCCAAACTCAAGCAGGTATTTTTTTTAAATTTGAATCATTTTACATCAAACAAAGGGATATAAGTTTATATATTTAATTATGCAGATTCATATCCTCCTGCAACCTCTCCAAATCCATATGTAGCTCCATCACCAGCAAATTATCCAACAAAAAATGGTAATCACTCTCCTCCTCATTCTCCAAGCCAAACTAAGTCCAAGGGAGATGGGTTTTGGAGGGGATGGTAATATCTCTCTCTTTCTGCTATATGTAATTATTTACATACAAAAAGAATCATTTCACACAAAAATTTTTATTCTGCTAATGAAATAATGTTTTTTCTATGTAGTTGTGCTGGCTGGTGTTGCTACTGCTGTCTGGATGCTTGCTTTTGAGGGTTTATTGCTAACCCACATATGTACTTTACTTCCAATTCTTCCGATGTATACCTTTATTTTTATGTTTGTGCAGACGCATACATGCATATATTATAGATATGTTATTTATAGAGTCTGTTCAGTAATATTCATTGTTTCAATAAATACTTTTGGCACAGTATGTGCCAGCACAACTACAGTACAATGTGGTGAAAAGATGACAATATCAGAAAAAATTTAAACTATGTTTCTATTTTACTGTTAGTGATACGATGTTGTAGAGCGTTGCTGAAGTCATAGTTATTATATTAAGATTATTATAGTTAATTTAAAGAAATTGTGTCAAGCACAACTTGTGCCTTTTAGAAGTGTTCTACTCGTTTTAATAGCTGTTAATTATTTTATTATCAATAATTGTTTAATTTAAAATGATAAAAAATGACATTAATTGTTTAATTGATTAAATCCGGAGAAAAAGATAAAAGATATTAATTATTTAATTAGTTAAATTCGAAGGAAAAAACAACGAGTATATTGTCAAAAAATTTTAATTAAAATGTTAAAAGTTATACGTTATCAAAATATAAATACACGAAGTATAAATCTATATCTCATACATTTACATAATTTTGTACACAAAAGACTATATAAACTTTCTTACATATAGTACATCTCTTTTCTAACTATAATTAATCAACTTTGTTATTATATTTCTAAAGATTAGCTTAAAATCAGAAAACTCAATACCTAAGAATTTCTCAGGCAAGAAACACAGAAGTCTAAAACCATCCATGTGAATATTTTAAGACAAATGTCTATTTTTCTATCTAACTAGAAAGGTTATGGCAATTTAGAGCAGAAGGTTTAGCCACATAGGTTGGATGGTGATCACCGGCCATGATCACAACAATTTTAGGCTCCATAGCAACTACTGTGGCTGTTGTCTCTTTGGGCTCCTCTTCTTCTTTTTGTCTGGATAACAAACTCGATGACTTGTAATTAGAGCAAGCAAGAATGACCAAAGCAATAGACATGAGCCCTAAGATTATTACTAAACCTACAAATACATATGGAAGGGGTGAGCTCCATTGCTTAAGAATACTGCTACTTGAGCTCTCTGTAGAATTGCCTCTTCCTGTGGGTCGCATATCTCTCTTCTTCAACCTCTATCTACTGTGTAGTAGTACTAGAATTAATGGTATGACGAGCTTTATACCACCTGTAATGCTCTTATATAGTAGTTTCCATGTAAGCTTTCCTCCTTTTAAAGAATATAGGTCACATGGTTTTAGGAATCGGTGTTCTGTGTGAAAAATATTATAGTAATTTAGAGTTTTTGGATAAACTAGAATCCTCTAGCTTCTGGGAAAGTTGGAGCCTAATATTCATATTCCCGCAATGGAAAAATGAGTGGAAAAAAGATAAAGTGTGTGATGATCGATCTTTTTCTTTTCCTTCTTAATGGGTGTTGCCAAACCAACATTTCACATGTGCTTGTCTACTGTGCCTGGATTCCAAAGCATCCTTCCTTCCCATTTCTCATCCATTTTCTGCACAGAAGATTCTATTTCTCCTCCATTTTCTATACAGAAGATTCCTACACCATTTCCTAGATTTGATCATATTTTAACTAACTTGCATATATGCTTTTCACATATTTAAAGATGCCAAACCAATATAAGCGAGGGGTCTTTAAGTTTAAAAAGCCTCTTTAAATACTCGGGAGAAAATATTTCACCCTTTTCGTAGGTTTGTCTGTTGCAAATCTAAATTAATCGGGTAAATAAATTTTGGATACCAAATATTTATTTTATTTTTTTTAAAAAAAGAATAGTATGCGATGGAAACTTCATCCTAATAATAATTCTGAGCTCCCTCGATTATTTTACTTCTAATTGTCAATTTATTTTTCTTATTTAAATGGTTAGGTAAATTATTTAACCATTTAAAAGCGAAAGCCATAAATTATTATGGAGGTAATGGGTCATTTTTATTACAAATTTTGCAATAGATTCACGTACCCAAATTAAGATTCTATAGAGAGCAAATATTCTAAGGTTGATGAAATTAAATTACATTTCAGTTGATGAATCATGCACTAGCTTTAGAATCAAATTCTATTCTTGTTTGGTATAAATAAACTTAGAAAATTTCATTAGATTCATTTGAGATTCATACTTTTTATATTTGCTAAAATTAAAAACATTCATTTTTTATCAACTGTTATAAATTCAATTTGCAAAATTTAGTATTGCTAAACTAAATCCTATAATTTTTAAATGAACTATATACATTAATAAATATCGTTTAAAGTACAACAACAAATTGTTAGATTTAGGATTATACTTGCCATGAGTAGTTTAAGATTATTTAGATTATATTTGGCTAGACTGGCTCCATTTGATTTACCAATGAATCAAATCAATGAAAATAGAAATTTTTTTAAAAATTATTCTTATTTAATCATTTTTTTCCCCTAATACATGGTCAAAAATACTCTCGTTTCAACAAAAATTCATATTTTTATTGGTTTGATTCATAAGTGGAGCCATGAACCCAGTCTAAGCAAATCACTCCCTATAAACAAATAAACTGTGTGGCCAACAAATAAGAATAACACATTGTTAGAAGCATTGTACAACAAACATTAAACAAGTTTTCTGCACTTACAGTCACAAATATCAACCAGATAGATATATTTCTTTTTTGATCCACATAATTTGCTGTTGGTAAAATAAGATTACTTATCCTTAGCTGCATCGGCTGCAATGTCCAGCTCTTCTAAACTGGATTGAGAAACGAGTCTCTCAACAGACACTTTGGTCACATCTCGACGTATTCCAATGTCAGAAATAAACCGGCTAACACAATACATACCACAACTAACAGCTGCCAACCCACTAACACTGGTCGTTAAAAATCGAAGTGGTGAAGAAATAATAGCATTGGCAGCAGCTAAAAAGGATGCTGCCTGCCCACTCCGACCAACGCTGATGCTTGTGAATATGAGTAGGCCTGTCTTACAGTATATTGCAAAATCCTCACAGTTGTTCTTGAAGATGTGATAGACACCAAAACCTTTTTCCAGTAGGAGAAAAGCCCGATGCAGGACATCTTCGGGTGGATCAGAAGCAGCAAGGGTGCAGGTCCCTCCTCTAGCTTTGGCAAGAAAGAAGGCTGGAGAGACACCATATTCAAAGAGGTACAAATTCCCACCCGCAAGGAAACAGTCTATACAGGATGAGATAACACCATCAAGTCTTGATTGATCACCGCAGTTCGGGCATGGATTGTCTGAAGGATGAGAGGGAGAAGAGCTGAAAATAATACGGTCTAACACAGTGCCTGTCCCAATTTCCTGACCTGCTCCACGAGTGAAGTGGATAACCTTTCCATCCCCAACATATATCCCTAGAGTGAAATCAGATACAAGTTAGTCATGGTGGAAAATTTCATTGTTATTGTTGACAATTGCATCACTAGATGCTGAACATACATACATGGACAGCAAGTTACTTATGTAATACATCTCCAACAAAAGTGTAAACAAACTTGTGATGTACAATTGCTAAATTGCAGATATCAATAAAATGAAATAAAAAACTTTGAAATGCATGATTATAATTTTTCCAATAATATCAACCAGAAGAACTCAGCATCATTCTCCTCGGGTTTGAAAAGAACTTAGCTCCAACAAGAAAATATTTTAGGTATATCAACCATAAGAAGAAGATCACTTCGCCTAAATTCCTCTTTAGAATACCACGTGCTTGGAACTTTTGCAAGAGCAAACGACATCACAACGCATTCAAATAATTTATCCTTTCTCTGAGCAAGCAAAGTTGGTTCAGCACAGACTTTTACTTATTTACAAAAGCTTTCTATTAATTAGAAATGTTGCTTGGAGGTATATTTCAACCCCATGGGAAACTTCCATCAAATAATCTGTTTGGTTAGCTAAAGTTGCTCCAAGCACAAACATAAACTAAATGTTGTCATTCTATTTATATTAGTTAGAACAAAATATGATTATATATGAATAAAGAAGGAAACCCAAAATGTTTTCTAATTAATTAACTGAATACATGCTATATAGGAACACCTTAATTCAAAAAGGAAAACTAAAAAACTTCCCAGTTTGATTTGGATGCTCCTGCATCACATTTCCTACTTTACTAAGCAAAGTGGGGAATGCACCGTTACTGCAAGAAGGGCTTTCCTCAAATCAACTATGGCACTTGAGCAAATTTCTTGATTGGATCTTCACACCATCTCCTTACCAAAATGTTTTCTGTATTAGTAACTCCTAGTTCTTATGATCTTACAAATTCACACTGACAACTAAGTTTATCACAATTTTATGTCACAAACAATCCAAAGAATCCTCATCAGAATTATCTACAATTAGGAAACTTGCAACATAATAAACCATTAAAACCATAAGAAAACTGAGATCGCAAAGAGATTAAAACTTTGAATTCAGCAAAGCCACTTGTGAGAATTTAAACTCAAAACATTTCTGACTTCCACTTAAACAACATCAATGTAGATTTTCTTTTCTTTATATTATTGATACCAAACTGGTATACTGAGACAATAATGATGGGTCGTGGTTTTGAGAATTTCATACATTCATCATTTATCATAGTGATTTACAACTGAAGCTTAAACTATATCTGGCTGCTTTTTGTAGTTTCTCATTAACAAACAGAATGGGAAGGGAGGAACTTCCATCTAGAGACCCAATAAAGAATTAATAAAGAAATTAAAGTTAGCACTCAAAAATGAGCATAGAAAAGGTGTGCGTTCAAATAAAATTTTGAATCAATCGAAACATGACTAACCCTACACCTTCCTAACCCATCAGACTGAGATCCTCCCCTACTGGTTAAACTTAAAAAATCATTTTAATTTCATCCATATTGAAATAGACGGTTGAGATTTCAAAATTTAAAATATTTTTTATTCACAGCGATAAGATACATTCATAGCAATAGGTTTGTACTTAGTGGTTATTCAATTTAATGATAAAATCCTAAAATAGAATTCAATAGCATGAATTGAATATACATGACCAACAATGTTAAAAACCAAAATGAAGTGATACAAGTCCAATCTATTAGCCTGCACCCTGCAGCCCACAAATCGTGAATTTTATGCAGTAACTTATTATGCAGTAAACCGAATCACGTTTCCTAGCATAAACCAACAAGGCCTAATTTTCTAGTCCATTACTTAAATTCAAAACTAGAGATGGTTTCTTTTTTTAAGTATCAGTCAAATATATAGATCGGATCATATTAAACACATTAATTACTATTACAAATTATTCTGATCCAAATTCATACAAAATCCTGTTCTTTCTCCATAAACCATCCATGAAATAATGTTTCTAACTATTTTCCAAACAGGTCTGGTCTACTTCCTATGAGGGGAGCATCTTAATCAAAGAACTCGGACAGTACATTTTTACATAAACATGCCTGAATATAATGAAAGAAAGGAAGATATTTCGATCACAATTTGGAAATAAACAAAGACAGAGTTTATAAGAATAGAGAACTGCTCCCAACCAATCAGAAATCGAAAAGAAAATATCTATAATATACTCCATCAACTGGATTATAGATGAATCTATGTGTCTCATCAAATTCTCAACCATTAAACTCCAGCATTCAAAGTTTAGCACACTAATGTCAGTAACAAAAGTAAATCGAATACTAATGATAATTTGCCAAATTAAACAGAATTCGAAAAGAATTCTCATCTATTCTGATCCAAATTCAAATACAATCTTGTTCCTTCTCCCTGACCAACCATCACCTAATGGATGCCTTTGCACTCGTGTGGGGGGTATGTAGTGGGCAGCCAACTACATGCCTAAATATATTAAAAGAAGCAAGATGATTCTATCGCAATTTCAAATAAACAAAGATAGAGATATAAGAGTAAGATA
This sequence comes from Jatropha curcas, assembly GCF_014843425.1. The sequence goes on along the minus strand of NW_023591342.1, from coordinate 30,368 downwards.
ATTGCTCGCAACCAATTAGAAATTGAAAAGAGATGATCTTTAATATAATCCACCTTAATTGGATTATAGAAATGCAACTGCTCTTGCAAATCTATAACTCTCATCAAATTCTCAACCATTATACTCCAATATTCAAACTTCACTACACCAATGTAATGCGGGAAACAAACAGAATACTGAAGATACTTCACCAATCAGCATAATGGGTCTCCATAATTAGTTTCACAATCAAAATCCCATAAAAAATGCTATAAACTACAAAATACGAACTCAAATTTCAATGAGGAATAATTTGACAGCACACTAAAAGATAAATTTGACACCACACTACCATACCAGACTGTAGAATGCTAAATTGAAATCAAAATGCCGAACAAGTAGAGATCAAAATTAAATATTGCAAAGGTTTTAGACTTAAATAAGAAAAAATGAAAAATGGAAATATAGATACAGACCGTGATGGGCGTATACATAAACGAGCCTCCAAGAGTATACGTGATCTCCTGGCTTCAGCTCATCTCTTCCGATCTTATTAGATAAAAGTCCCATTTTTCTCTAAATTATCTTCTTTTTCGGTTGATTAATTTTACAAAGAGAAGAGAAGCTTAAAGAGAGAGTCAAAGAGACGAAAATGAAGCGATTCCTTCGCCTTTAAGGCTGTGGAATGGAATGGGATCGCACTTCTCTCCTTTCCTTGCAAAGAGCAACCGCTAAGTCGCGTGCTGCTTCCGCTGCCTAATTATAAGTAATCCAGATTTCCTCGTAACTAGCCACTTGATTGTGCTAATAAATATTTAATATTATTATTCAATTTTAACATTTTAATTTTTGTTGATCAATATTTATATAAAATTTATTTGTAAATAAATAATTTTATAATTTGGGATATTCAAAATTTAATGTAATAAATATAGCAAAATATCTTGTAAATTTATGTTTTAATTTAAATTATAATAATCAATAAAAAATCAATATTATGATAAAAATAATTATTTCATTTTCTCAAAGTATATGTTTTAATGAGAAGTAATTGAGAATAATTATTATGATAATAAATAAAAGAGGAAGAAATGCCAAATGGAGGGCCAAGTGAAGGTTTATAAAAAAAAAAATGTCACATTTTAGGAAAACATGCTATATATTGAGAACAAATAATCATGTTGTCCTTCTAGATTTGTTATAATTATAATTTTATCTCTCTTATTTGCTAAATATACTGATTAGTCCCTAAAATTCAATTCTATTGAACTATAATTAGTTCTTAAATCCAAATAGTGTCATTTTATAGATTAATTACTATTTAGCATTCAATTATTTTATCGTTCATATTTAATATAGTGTTACTATTTAGTTTCTCGCATTTGCTATTAAATTATTTAGTCTCCTAATTAACAATAAAAATGATATTTTTAGATAAAGGACTTAATGGAGCAAAACTTCAACACCAATAAGAAATGATAGGAAATATAATGATCAAGTTTAAAAAATTAAATAGTTATTTCTTTAAAAGGTGAGTTACTATTTAATCCTTTATTATAGCTAAATATATTAATTAATAGTTGTACTTTCCAAAATTAACTTAATAGTATCCATACTTTAGCTCTATCCAATTATGGCATCTTTATATTAAATTTCTAGCCAAATATATAAAATTTTCATCGATATTTTATAAGAAAAGTTTGGTAGTAACTTTAACGTTTACATGGCCTATTAAATTATTCAACTAGTAAAATTATACATCTTGAATATTTTAATTTATAATATTATATCTGTTGTAGAGTTTAAGTTGCAAAGTGTACGTTGAACATTTATTAAATGATTAAAAATATATAAATTTATTTTTTAATAATTTATAAAAAAATATGTAAAATCTTGCACTTATTTAACATATATTTAGTAATTGAATATAATAAACATTATAGATTGAAGCGTTAATAGATGTAATTTTAATAGTTGAAAGATTTAATTAATCAATTTAAAAATTGAGGATGCTATTTAATTATTTTTGTAAAGTTTATGTGTCATTTTATGTATTGAGCTTAAATTTTTATATTAAATTATTTTGAAATTTTAATTTTACCTTTTAGCTCGAGATATTATATCAGTTAAGATCTCTATTTTTTTAAAAAATAATTATAATTCTTACACTTTATCACCTTCTATTTATAACAGTATTTTTATTAATTTTTTAATTTTTCAACTAGAAGGTTAAGAAAAAAATAAAGATGGATGAAGAATAAGAAAAATAATAAATAAAGGTAATTTTCAAAAACATATATGCATTTGTTGAATTTTTTTTGAGTTATTAATAATTGTTTAGTGGAAAAAATATACTAACTAGTTGAACTTGGTTATGAAATACAAAGACTCTTAAATTAAATTTTAAAGATAAAAGTTTTAATTAGTGTAATATGTTATAATACAAGGACTAAAAAATAATTCAACCTATAATAAAAATACAAATGGCAGAACCTCCAAAACTTTTCATGCATTCCACTATAGCACTCTTGTTCTTCTAATTTTGTCAATTAGCTACCTAGAATGCTTTCCACTATGGTTTCCCATTGTATTGTATGAGGTCCCTTGTATTGTATGCTTCTAGACTTATACTGTAGGGATGGAAGGATTACATACGACACCGTCTTAAAACATAGTAACGTACCATATTTCGTATTTGTTTTCGCAAAGCCTAGGCAAACATTTTTATTTGGAAAATGTCTGCGTGAGTGAGTTTTGAATAGTGATTTTAAAAGCTGCGTCACTTGAGTAAGTCAAAGTCAATGATACAAATAAGACAAGGAGAGCCAGCTAGCAATCACACTCTGTCGCTCGTGTCTATGGCTCAAATCAAAAATCAAAGATGAACGCGAACGTTTCATACCCCACAAGACGCCTTTCTCTTTCGTCTCCACGCGTTTTTGCCCTTTTTTCTTATGAAGGGAATTTGGAAATTCTATATTATTAAATGCAAAATAATAACTATTTTGAATGCGTATTATTTTTTATAACTGTTAACTGTTTTGATATAACTGTTCGAATAGCTTTTTATGAAATACTAAAAACTAAATGTTACATTGATTAACTTTTCATAGAATGTTACATTAACTTTTAAAAGGCAATTCAAATTCAATGTTAACGACATTATGAAAAATAGCATTTAGCGTTTTGACTTTCGAGCACAACCTTAATCTAATAGTTAAAGTGCATTAAATATAAAATGGAATGTTAGAGGACTTTTAACATATTTATTTTTCGCCTTAAAAGGAATTAGTCTATCGTCTCCCGTTAAGGAGAGGATGAGAGTATACTTTTAGTAGTATATATAAAATATGAAAATGGAATGTTAGAGGGACTGTGTTAACATATTTATTTTTCGCCTTAAAAGGAATTAGTCTATTCGTTTCTCCCGTTAAGGAGAGGATGAGGTTATACTTTTAGCTGTATTATATATATATATATATATATTATTTATATTATATAATATTATTATATAAATGATTTCGTATCACAACTAGGATATTCGTATCACAACTAGGGTAAATTGAAATAAATATCATAAATCAATGTGTCAAAAATTAAATACAAAAAGACTTGCAATAATTCATTAATTAAAATATAAAAAGTAGAATGCCTACTAATTTTAACTCCCAATGAACGTGAGAATTTTGTTAAAATTGGGTAATAGGTATTATTAATAAATACAGAAAAAAAATTTACCTCCTAGTAATATGAATCATAGGTGATTTTGATTAAATCATGAGTAGTGATTAATAAGATAATCACATGGTAAACTCAAATCCGTACCTATTAATTTTGTAATGGGTTGGCGTTGAATAAGGATAGACTTCTTTCGCTGTCAAACTGGTAACTATTTATCTGTTCCCTACCATAAAACGCGTATAGCTTTAAACTGAACTATGACTGTCGGCTTTCTTTGTTTGCTTGCTACGCCTACTACTCTTATTGGAAATGGACAATTGATTTTGAAGCCTAAAATCATAACTTCAAACCCTCCTTTACGTTCAAAGTCAAACCCTGCAGAATCGAAGCTGATGGAAATATATTAGCCGTCTATATTTTGTTGATAACCGCCGTGTTAATATTGAAAAAAATCGATCGAGAAGTATTTTTACTTGCGTGAGAAGTGAAAGATTTTAAATTCGAACTATTTTATCACAAATATTTTTACAGATTTAGTGAATTCAGAGAATGATTATTTCCTATTATATAACATGCAATGTTACGTCAGTGCATCGGATTTCTCAATGAAAAATTCATCGCTGTATTAAATAGTGAATCTAATATGAATTAATTAGTATAATATAATCAGTCTTAGGTACAGATACATTATGTATACTATATATTAAAAATTACATATAAAGTATTATTAACTAATAACGTGAAATAACTTAATACTAAAAATTCTTTTAAAAAAATACCCAACAAAAGCACGTGAGCAAGGAATGGAATGACTTACATTACACATGACAAGAGTTAATGAGTTAGGCCAGTTTAAAAAAAGAAATAAATTAAAAAAGAGTTATACATATGAATGATATGAGTTCGGTTGAAAGAAAATCGCCAGCCACGTCAGTTTCACATTCACGTAGGGTGATCATATGGAATTACAAGCAAATAAGTAATTGAAGAATCCATTTTTTAAAAAATGATTACAATATCGAAATGGTTATTAAAAAATGTATTATTATTTTTAAAATATTAAAATCATTTGCAATTTCAATTAACACTTTATTAATTATATTTTTAATTTTTTAACTGTAATATGCATTCATAATCCTTCTGGGTTAGGCCATGAAAATTTTGATATTGTTATATCAGGGGTTAATCAACTGTGATATTGTTGTAATTACAGTTGATTGTGCAAATTATATAATATTCTCTATGCATACTATTTAACGTACAAAAAAAGTGATAATTAACCCTTACATATATTATATATTAGATTAGATTTCGCTCTCTCAAGTATTAAAACATACATTCTCAAAAAAACAAAAAAAAAAAAAAAAAAAAAATATCATATATATATATATATATACTAATTTCAATTCTCTCGTATATAAATTTTGCTTATATTTCAATTCTCTCGTATATAAATTTTGCTTCGGTCTCAATTTATTAATCTAGTGACCAATCACACACCAAAATATAGTTAATCATAAGTGTATATATATCTTGACAATTGATCCAAGTTTAGATCCATTTCTAAATATTAAAAAAAAAAAAAAATCTAGTGACCAATCAATATAATAAGTGCATATAAAATTTGAGGATCTAATCCCTGAATGCACAGTTGCGAATAACATAGGCTTAGCTGACATTCAAAAATCCCAGCTCCCACATAGTCCTCGTTGGAATTTGGCTGACTTATGACAAATCTAGAAACAAAAAAAGAAAAAGGCAAAAGATAATATAATCCTAAAATTAATTATACTGCACACTAAGAGTAAGTGTATATAACACTTGACATTAATTATACTAAAAAAAATTAATTATATTTTTTCTCCATTAGATACTATGTAAAAAACATATTAAATATATTACAATCTGCACTGTTTATCGAAATAGACATACAAAATTCCAATGCAAACTGGGTCAAGACATTACGAGCAACGCAATTTATAGGGAGCAAGAATTACAATTACAAATACAAGCTAAAGAATGTTGAGGGAAGGGATAAAATCCATCAGCTGTTGACAAGTACTAATTATAAGAAAATAACCTTGATTAACAAATGTAAACAACAATCAGAGATTGACCACTTGGCTTTAAACACGCATGTTATAATATTATTATACAAAAAAAATGCTGCCCTATGATCGTAATCATTAAATAATACAGTCTAATACTAAATATTGTCACAGTTGGTCCTCGTCCATTCATTACACCTCTTTCTATAATAAATCTTGTCTCCTTCTTTCTCTTTTTCTCAACTGAGAGGAAAGCCAAAAAGCTTCAGAGCTCATAAAAAAAAAAGAGCAAGAAAAAAAAAAGAAAGAAATGAGAACTCATTTGGCAAGTCCAAAGCTGCTTCTTATTCCTATAATCTGTTCCATTTCCTTCTTCTCTTTTCTTTCCTTTGGATTTGCAGCCACTGCTAAGCTTCACCCATCAGAAGGTACTGCAATAATTTAATGTAGTTAACACATCTTCAGCTTTCTTCTAATCTTCTCCGCTTTCCATAATTAGTATTGATTCTTCTATTAAGGTTACATATTTACTAATTAATTTTTGCAGTTAAGGTATTGAAAGATATAGCGAAGAAACTAGGGAAGAAAGATTGGGATTTCGGGAAGGATCCATGCAGTGGAGAAGGGAATTGGAGAGTTTTGGATGAAAGGAAAGGATTTGAGAGCAGCGTGTACTGTAATTGCAGCTTCAATAACAATACGACTTGCCGTGTAGTAAGCATGTATTACTCTTCTTTAGCCATTATTGTCTGCTGCTACCTGTTTGATAAATTTCTCCTGTGTGTTTGTTTGGGGTGGGGATAGTGGTGGCGGAGGCCGGTGGCCAGCGGCGGCCGCGTGGGTTTGTGATAATTGGGCCATGCCTCATTCGATGGTTCCGCTGTAGGGTCATTTTCTGTGTGGGATCCACTTAAGATATTTGGAGGAGATTGTAGGGATTCATTATCTCCGGTTAAGAAAGTTAAAAATATTGCAAACACGTGGGGTTGGAAAGCGATTGAAGCAATGAAAGCTTCTTTTTTTTTTTTTTAAAGTTGATGTTTACAGTACCTTTATTTTTGGATCATTTAAATCCAATTATTGTTTGTATAAAAATATACTAACATTATTCTCATTTTTTTTAAAAGATAAAAATTCAAAGGTAAAAAAAAAAAAAAAAAAAAAAAAAAAAAAAGAGAATTGCAAGACGATTTTATTTAATTTCAAATGAAAGTTTTTAAACATATTGTTATAATACCACAAACAATCAAAATTCATCATATTTATGTTTACAAAAAAAAAAAAAAAAAAAAGAGAATTGCAAGACTATTTTATTTAATTCAAATGAAAGTTTTTAACATATTGTATAATACCACAAACAATCAAAATTCATCATAGTTATGTTTACTTAATTCAATTTATCAACGAAAAACTCAAAAGAAACAAAATTATACATGTTTATTTTTTATTTTTACATATTTTTTACCTTGTCCAATAAAAGAAAAATGGAGAAAAATAAAATATAAAAAATCAATTTTAATTTTCCAGAAATCAATGTTTATCGTTTATAGTATTAAATATCAATTTTTTATTTTTCTTTTTAAATGTGTTAAAATATTTTTTTATATTAATTCAACAAAAATTGGATTTTATTGACCCAAAAATTAAAGGTTATTATTTAAAAACTAATTTCAAAAATAAAATCTTTTCAAACTAGGAAATACTAAAAAAAGTTATTATTTAAAAAGACGTTTCCTTAAAGGAATAAAATAAAACCTCAATCTTTTTTCCTTCTTTTTCTCAGCACTCCAAGTTTTTTTTTTCCTTTTTTATTTTATTTATCAGCGGAGCTATAAACTAAAATAATATTACAGAGCAGAGCAACCTCCTTTAAGCTCACTAATTTGGCCAGTTCATTTTTTTATTTTTTTTATTTTTTTTTTGAGAATAGCCAATTTAATTTTTTTAAATAAAAAGAAATGAAAATTCATTTTATAGTATATTAAAAATACTTGCTTTAGCATAAAAAGGAAAAAAAAAAAAAAAACTGAAAACTGAAATAATATATGATTTTTTTTTTAATAATTTGAGGCTGTTTCTGAGTTATTGACGTTATAATTTATTGCATGAATGTGTGCAGTGCCTTAAAGGCTCAAAACCTATCTGGAACTATCCCACCAGAGTTTTCCAAGCTTCGCCACCTTCAACTACTGTAAGGATATAACAGTTTTCTCTTTGAATGATTGGTAATATAAATACTTTTCAGTTATAGCTTGACCCATCACTCGACTGTTAAACAGGGACCTCAGTCGCAATTGCTTCACTGGGTCTATACCTTCTCAATGGGCTACCCTGCGCTTAGTCAATCTGTAAGTATACTCTGTTTTGTTCTTTGATTCTCTCTATTTTAACCATATAAACTAGCCTATAATGTATTATTTTCTTATGTTCGTGTAGCTCTTTTATGGGGAATCGATTGTCTGGTTCATTTCCAAAAGTTCTTACCAACATCACCACTCTCACAAACCTGTATGTTGAATTCTCTCTCTTTTTTGTTCCTTTTCTTGTTTTAATTCTAATGATTTATTGATGATTACTATTTGTGAAAGATTGAATTTGGAAAAAATATACAAATGGTTTTACCCAAGGCTTGTTTGGTATAAATGAAATCAATAAATGAAATCAACAAATCAACAAATGGTTGCCATTATCTTTTTCTCTAAAGTGTAGCTTTTTAACATATTCTTAAAATTCATTAGCTTTATTAGCTTGTAGCTTTTTTAAGTTTGAAGTTCAGTTACAAATTCTATTAATTTTAGTAGAATTTGGCTCATGTATAACCAATTTCATAAAATTGAAAATATAGAATAAAAATGAATTTTCATTCATAAGAAACCACAAGTATGAATTTATAAATTAATTCCTTGAAGTTTTATGGAATGCATTTATACCAAACAACCTCTAATTTTATAGAATTCAATATAATTAAATAAAATATAATTTGTGGATAAAAATTTACAAATAAATTCATTTCTATAAACAAAGCTTATATTTGAAATTAAATTCTGTAAAACATAGACTTGAATTGTTTTATAAGATATGACATTAATGCTTATATGTTGCAGAAGCGTTGAGGGAAATAGGTTTTCAGGATCCATTCCACGAGAAATTGGAAAATTAATCAATCTACAGAAATTGTAAGTCCTTGTCTTCTTTATGCCCATTGATTATTGAACTTGATCTATTTTCGACGTCGTACTTATTTATTATCTTTTCTTCAGTATTCTCTCATCAAATGCTTTCACAGGAAAATTGCCCACAGAACTAAGCAAGTTGACCAACTTGACTGATATGTAAGTAGACAGCTTGTTGTATTTTTTTAGTTGAAATCACAAAACAACTATATGACCTACATTAATATCTGTACTTTGAATTGGATTTCACCGGGAAAACGAGCTGATAAATTATTCCAACTGATTCTGCTGCCAATAATTTTTATTTATTGTAATTGTGATTGTTTAAGTATTCCAACCTTTTGTTTATGCTCTAATGATGTAAAACAACAACATTTACCAATAACAATTTTACTGGAATTCCTTAAATCAGTTTCTTCATGTTTGTAATTTCCTATGTGTTTGCATCTGTAAAAATAATTACCTGGAACACCTTCTAAGTTTTTTTTTTTTTATTTTATTTTTTATTTTTATTTTTTTTTGACACCTTTTAGGAGGATAAGTGATAATAATTTCTCAGGAACTATACCCACTTTCATCAATAAATGGACGCATATACAGAAACTGTGAGTTTCCAACCTGAGGCTTTTACAGTTTACAATTTTTTTGAGATAATTTATATAGAGTTTTCTTTTTGGTTTAAATTCTGTCATCTTTTTGACAGGCATATACAGGGTAGCGGACTTGAGGGACCTATACCTTCTAGCATTTCTGCTTTGAAAAACCTAAGTGATCTGTATGTTATCATAATATCTCACTTCTTATTTTGGCTTCATAGACAAGGAGTTTTAAGAGATTGCTTTTGCTTTTCTTTGACTTTCAGACGAATCAGTGACCTGAAAGGAAAAGGTTCAACTTTCCCACCTTTGAGTAATATGGAATCTATTAAGGCATTGTGAGTTGGAGTTGTTCTGATTAAATGTCCTTTTCTGCTTGTACTCCCACCCTTTGTTGTGCATTTCAAGTAGATATAAATATTTAACATCATTGTCAAATGCAGGATACTGAGGAATTGCTTGCTGTCTGATGAGATCCCAGAATATATTGGTCACATGAAAAAACTGAAAAATCTGTAAGTAGCTTCACCGGAAAAGGCAGTAGTAGGTCCTTAGATTTTTGTCTTCCTTATTATGCAAGGAACAAAAATCGCATTTATCTTCCTTGTAGTGTATCTTGATGCGCTTGTTTCGGCTTTAAAATATCTCCATCAGTAAAGGCCATCATAATCCTAGCTAAGACTAGAATTTACTTGTAGATTTTTCTGTCTTGTTACATTTAATTTAAAAAGGAAGCGAATTGTTTATTACATAAGCAATAGTCCTAAATAGTTACAATAGTTTTCAGTATGGGAATTTCTTCAAAAAAGGGGAAAAAAGAAAAGAATTTGACATTATTCATAGTTTGCCGTTTGGAAGATATCCATTAATCATCATCTTATTTTGAAATTTCCATTTGCAGATTTTTAATGGTTTATAAACTCAAACTTGATAATTTTTCACCTCATGTTTTTTTAAAAGTGCAAGGTAATGATCTTCTTTGCCTTTTTGGTAATGAAAAGCATTACTTGGGAACCATGTCTGATTTTCAATTATGGCCGTAGTCTCTGCAAATTTCAGAATCACGAACCGTCCTCTGCTACTGCTAGCATGGGTAAAACTTGCATACAGATCTTACTCTAGTTATAGAGCACAAGTACACCAATATTTTGCCCCTAAAGTTAGAATAATTTTCACCAAAAGCTTGTAGTCCACGCATGTTGTAACAGCAAGCATTGCTGCCATTACTGTAATAGTTTGAATCAACTCACAAAAATATCAAGCATTAAATGAACCACAGACATAAAAAGACAACAAATGTTAAAAGTAGTTTGCTGAATCACTTTGGTTCATGACAATAAACATGTCAGCCAAAAAACCATACACATGCAAACAAACAGTTCCTTCTGAGTTTTTCTATTTTCCCATTTTCTTCTCATGTTATCTGATTTTCCTTATCAATGTAGAGATCTGAGCTTCAATAACTTAACTGGGGAAATTCCTACATCATTTTCTTACTTGGGGAAAGCAGACTTTATGTAAGTGGATTTCCCAAGTAATTATTATTTATAATCAACTATAGGCTCTTGGAGCTAGCATAACATTTACTATTTATTATTTCCTTAGGTACTTGACAGGAAACAAGCTCACTGGATCTGTACCAGAATGGGTGCTTGAAAGGAACAAGAATGTGTAAGTTTTATTTCCTTGACATTTATTTTCAAGTTTGAAGTTCCACTCCTTCCCAAAGTTTTCCTGGTAAACAGCTTGTAGGCAATTCTTATTTTGAACCATTTGTTTCTGGAGCATCTTAAATAGGATGTGCAAAATAATGTCGCATTAACCAATGTAACTCACTCCGTTCAATTGTGAAGTCATGTTAAGCTCACAAGGAAATCATATGATGATATTGTTTTACTAAAGCTATTCTTGAACCATATACGTGACAGCTCATGATGTTTTCCACATTTTGTCTGCAGGGATATTTCTGATAATAATTTCTCATGGGAAAGCTCAAGCCCAATTGAATGTCCTCGAGGGAGCGTGTGAGTATAATGAAAAATATTTCTTCTTCTTATTCTTCTTCTTGTCCTTGTTTTATCACTCAAATACTTATTTATAAGCATTATAGTAAAATGTTTTGTTTACTTCTTCAGGAACTTAGTAGAGAGTTACTCATCATCAACGGAGAAATTGTAAGAATCTTGGATACGTATTATCAAATAGTTGAAATTGAATATCAAAGCATATTCTTATTGTCCATTTTCTTTTTTGTTCCCCCTTTAAATTATGGATCTTTATGTCTTATTTAATTTATTGCTGACTAATGGTACTGTGTGCTTCTTTTTCTTGTGTCACAGAAGTAAAGTCCATTCATGCCTGAAACAGAACTTTCCATGTTCTTCAAATAAAAGTGAGTAAATCATTTAAGCATAAAGTTACACAAAAATATGCATCCTCATGCAATTGGCATACTCTGATTCAGTTGACAGCTAGTGGAGTTTGAAGGGAGTGAAAGAACTTGAATTAGAGTTTAAAGAAGTATTCTGCATGGGATGTGTGTACAGTGTATTTGAGTTCTTTCTCATGCAATAACAATCACATTTAGAAATTCAAAATTTAAGTCGCTTGGACTCCTGCTTCCATATTGAATATGAATTAGTAATTGAGGAAAGGACCTGATATCTCTTCTTTTTTTTTTTTTTTTATAAGTTTTCTCACTAATTTAAAGCATAAGTGTTGGGTCCCTAGAAATGGATAGAGTTATGGGTCTGTGTGAGTAAGGGTAGAGTGTAAGCTGGGGTAGGCTAGGTGTAGGTGTGCTGGATTTCTTTCTTCGACCTCTGGTTAAAAGGACAGATTCGTGAAGAGAGAATCTATCATCTATGAGTTTAAAGCCGTTGAGAATCTGGGTTGTAGGAGCAAATTAATCAAATAAAATTCAATTATATATTTAAATTGGGCTTATAATGAGTTGGGTTTACCTTTAATACAAAATGGCCTAAGCCATTTTAGTTGGTTCACCCTTCACATTATATACCCTTTTAGTTAGCTAAGCATTTTAGTTGGTTCACCCTTCACATTATATACCTTTAGTTAGTTGCTATTTATCCGATAGGGATTACCCACATACTCAACACAGGAAACTCAGATTTCTCAACATGTATCAGAGCCTGAGACCCGAACCTGCATGAGGGAAAGTTCTCGTGTGGGTATTACCCTGATGACCGTGTTGGGCCCATCTATGGCCTTGTCAAGGGGGTAGTCCACTTGAGGGGAGAGTGTTGGAGTATGTGGTATCCCACTATGTGGGTAATCCCACATCGGATAAATACAACTAACTAAAAGGGCATATAATGTGAAGGGTGAACCAACCAAAATGGCTTAGGTCATTTTGTATTAAAGGTAAGGCCAACTCATTATAAGCCCAATATTAAATATATAATTGAATTTGATTTGATTAATTGCTTCTAGAGCCCAGAGTCTCAACAAAAGCACTCAAGACTTGGTTTAGATTCTGAATGATAGATAATCTTTATTTCCTTAGCTGCGCCTAAATACAAATTTGGTAGATTAACCACCCACGAAACATGGAAAATGGGAAAGTGGAGGTATAACTTCCTACAATTATTGGGATGGAAATTCTACCACTAACAGAAAATTGGAACAAATGACTGAGGACAGTCTACTATTATGATTTAAATGAATACTAAACAATATTGAATGAAAGGAGAGTTTTGTATGCCTCTTTGTGCAGGTAAGACGGAGAAAAGGAAAATGATAATTATAAGAAAGCCACTAGTATCCCAACTTCATTTCAATTCGATCAGTGATTCAGAAATTAATCTTAAAGTAATCTTCCTGCATCATAGCAGGAACAGTTGAACTGTAGGACATAAACACATAGTTCCTTGTTGGTCATGAGATATAGTTAAGCTTCTGAAATTCAGGATAATTTAGGATTTTGTTTAAAAATTTTCTTGAAGTTCTAAATTGCTTTTAAGAATCTAATTTGAGCAAGAGACAATAAATTTATTGAGATTAGGAAATAAGATGAAGGTGGGAGAGAGGGAAGAGCCTAAGACAGATGCTAGTCCAATTGAATGAACTAGGTTTTTCCATGTCACTTTCATTTTATATTTTTTGGACAAATATTCATTTTCTTCTGTGCATTGTAATTTTTTTTCAGAGTATTACTCCTTGTATATTAATTGCGGCGGTGAAGAGATGATTGCTGGAGGTAACACCACATACCAAGCTGATTTAGAGCCAAGAGGTGCTTCTATGTTTTACACAAGTCAGTCTTGGGCATTTAGCAGCACTGGAAACTTTATGGACAATAACATTGATTCTGATCCCTATATTCAGATCAATACATCTGCTATATCCAATGTATCTTCTCCTGATGCACAACTGTACACCACAGCACGTGTTTCTCCTATCTCTCTTACTTACTATGGACTTTGCCTTATAAATGGGAATTACACAGTAAACCTCCACTTTGCAGAGATTGTTTTCATAAATGATAGTTCATTTAATAGTCTTGGGAGGCGTATTTTTGATGTTTATATCCAGGTAAATAAATTATCATACTAAAAAGAAAAAAAGAAAACTGCATGAATTTTTTTATCTATAAATGCTTATCATTTATGGCTTGATTTTATACAGGAAAAGTTGGTTTTGAAAGATTTTAACATTGTAGAAGAAGCTGGTGGCACTGGTAGGCCAATTGTAAAGAAATTTACTGTGACTGTAACAAGCCACACATTAAAGATTCACTTTTATTGGGCTGGAAAAGGGACAACAGGCATTCCAGTTAGAGGAACTTATGGCCCTCTTATTTCAGCCATATCAGTAGATCCAAGTAAGATAAAAAATCTTCTCAACATTTCACCTTATACTTAAATAGCCTAAGGTTGAAAATGTTTGGCTTTAATTTTGACAATATTGTGAGGAAACTTTTTGACATCAATTTAATTTCCCCAGTTAAACTGATGTATACAATCTAATGAGTTGAAATTTTGCCAAGGGATATCAGTATTAAGAAATTTGAAACAATTGTGTTCCTAAAGTTCAGTAATTACCGCTACATTTATTTACTTATTCCCATATATTCATTGATCAGCAATAGTTCCTTTGCTTGCACAGACTTCAAACCACCTTCAGATAATGATGAAAAGGAGAAGATCATAGTGTCTAGCACTGTGGCGGGAGCCGTATTTCTTGTCCTTTTGGTCCTGTGTATCATGTGGAGGAAAGGCTGTCTGGGAGGCAAAGTCTATGCAGATAAAGGTATTAAACATTTGAGGCTAGTTCAAGCTCTCAAATTAGCTTAAGCAGTGATTTAATACCTGAGACACATTTTCTAAAACATTAGTCCTTAATTATATTTGCTTTTGTTATCATCAAAATCAACGGCTATTACCTCGGGTCTAACACTAATCTTTGTTACCGTAACAAGGTTATGATTCAATAGATCATTCTCTGTACTGACATACAAAACTGTATGGTGGCAGAGTTGAGGGGTCTAGATCTGCAGACAGGAATTTTCACGTTAAAACAAATAAAAGCTGCCACGAAGAACTTTGATGCAGCAAACAAAGTTGGAGAGGGTGGTTTTGGTTCTGTTTACAAGGTAATTGCATGTCTCATTAATATTCCCTATGAACTGCAAAATGAAAATAATCATCTTTATTATCTAAATGAAATCCATAAATTATCTGAGTTCTTTTACTTTTAGTTTTCATCAAGAAATTGTAGCAAACACAAAATAAAGAAAACACTAAAGTGGATATAAATATGCAAAATATACTTGGCATAGTAAAATGGACTTGCAAGCTCCAGTTTTGAATTTTAAAGGGTTCAGATGAGCCACCTTAATCCCAAGAAATTATATTAGGTTCTTTTGCATTTATTTCTAAATAATCGTTATGTTCCTTAAAGCATTTTTGGAACATAGATACATTTGCCTTTAGAAATCTAAAAAGAGAGCAGAAGTGAACCAAAGAGAAGTAGCAATATCATTCTCAATTGACAATACGCAATTCATTTTAAATTTCTACACCCTTTTGGATTTTATGGTTTGCTACTTAACTTTGTTAATAAGAAGTTTTAAGTATTGAATGCAGGGTCAACTATCTGATGGAACTATAATTGCCGTGAAGCAGCTCTCCTCAAAGTCTAAGCAAGGGAACCGTGAATTTGTAAATGAGATAGGCATGATATCTGCACTTCAACATCCAAATCTTGTAAAGCTATATGGATGTTGTGTTGAAGGAAACCAGTTGTTGCTTATATATGAATACATGGAAAATAATTGTCTATCCCGTGCTCTTTTTGGTGAGTTTGGTACTTGTACCCAAACAAGCCCTGCATACAGCTTTGAAATAAAGTATTGTTAAGGCACTGGAAATTGATGGGCTTTTGCTTCAATTATTTACAGGGAAGAATCCAACAAGCAGGTTGAAACTTGACTGGCCTACCAGGCAGAAAATTTGTCTGGGTGTGGCTAGAGGTTTGGCATACCTCCATGAGGAGTCAATAATAAAGATTGTGCACAGGGATATCAAGACAAGCAATGTGTTGATTGATAAAGATTTAAATGCCAAAATTTCAGATTTTGGTCTGGCAAAGCTAAATGAAGATGACAATACCCACATTAGCACCCGAGTTGCGGGAACTATGTAAGTTCTTAAGAACATTATGTACTTTTTTCTTTTTTTTTTTTTTTTTTTTTTTTTTTTGTGTTACTATGGTCAATTCAACATAAAGAGAGTGTTCGTAGATGTCATAATAATTACCGACTATATGTTTCTTGAGATTTGCTCATGATTAAATCAGAGATAATCAATAGCTATATATGGCATAGCTCATACGTGTGGAATATGTCAAATGCACTGTCACAACCTGTGTACTAGTGTGTCAAAGTTTCCATCACATAATTTGACAGAGAATTCGAATAAAGTGTAACAGGTTATGTCTAATAAATCAGTATGTTTACAAAAACGTTTGTGGTTATGTACTTTATAATAAGTAGGGGAGGGTTTTAATTAGCGATAGTAGAGATTTTCACCTCCATGTCGTGTCATTTTCCCACGATTTCTGGTCGGAAAAGAAGTGGTTCAATAAATTATCGATTCAACCAAAGCTTATTTCAAACCTTGACTAGCCTTACAATGTTGTTTAATCTATTTGTAAAATTTCATGAACCGTAGGACATCTAGAATCTCAGAGGTCAAATTATAGTGTGACCTTTTCGGTGCGTGAGATTTCTACAAAAAATTTTCCTCGAAGAATTATTTACACTTCTCTTACCAAATGCTCGTGAAATATTTAATTAATCCAAGACCTTTGGCTCTCCATTTGCTAGTAGTTTCTACTATCCCATCCTCTAGTGTAAGAATGAATCATTCTCTTGATAAGACTATTAATGTCTTCAAAGTTAGTTGTTATGACCTGTCTGATGTAATAATAAAGAGCAGTTGCTATAGGTCCCTGAAAAGTATAACGCTATATGTCCCTCGTGGTCTTTCACCCCTATACCCAACTATCACCAGCAGAAAATCGTGTTCCTCTGTCCTCATCGGAGTTGTATGGCGAATGCGGAATATTGTCATGTGGAGAATAGAGAGCAACTATCTAAACATTAAGTCATCAAACCAGAAAGAAACCATATTTCTGCGCGAATAGATATAAAGCCTGCTTAGACATAGAGGTAAATTGAATTTGCGTCCAATTCATGTTTTTCTTATGTGGTCTTCCATGTGTGACAGAGAAAGAGATTCCTATTCATTCAGCCTACACTCAATAAACATATTAGCATCCCATCAATTATTCTTGATGGATTTATTATGTGTATGTCTCTCTCCCAAGTTTCAATGTTTCTCCCATAAATTTTTTAGGTGTAATATATATGGGTGATAAAGATCATTTTGTGACATTCGAAGCAAAAACCCATTCTCTTGTATCCTGGTTTCAAACACGGCTTATAGTTATTGCAAGAGAGACGACGTACTGCTGGGAGCTAGTTTGATCCGGAGTTGGGTTCTGCCTGTATGTCATCAGCCAGGATGCATACCATAGCTTAGATGCTACCAAAATACGTAAGACGGCTACTCTTAACTGCACGAGGCCAGATGACATATCCTCCAACACAACTCAGGCGCTTCGTCACTACAATGATCTCACCAACGAATTGTTGTGAGAGAGCGCTGCTACAAAATGCTATCGAAAGATAGCGAACAACGCTTTTACAGGACCCTTTGCTTTTACGTAGAAGAGTCCTGGTGTTCAGTCCAATCAACATCAAAAATACATAATGCTACTACAAGAAAAATCACATTCTGGCCTATAACTGGCCGAGGCCGGAGCCCATAGACACCAATAGGAGGTGTAGTGGTGCTTGTGTCTGCACAATACAGTCCATAACTCTGATTTCGTCTTACAATCATTTCATGTTCTGCTAATATTCACTAATCGCGCTAATAGAGCGTGGTAACCGCTAGAGCAATCTATTAACAGATGAGTGTTGTTTTGTCAAGAAATCACAGCCAAGTTTCCATTGTAGAACAGATCTGAGGCTTGCACTCTTTTTATAGGAGAGACGCAGCACATGGATATGTAGCCATACGAAATTCTGAGAGTACGAATTTTGTACCGATGTAATACAGCAACATCTAGTATAAGTTTATGTTGAGGTTTATTGGCTAGTAGCGCGTAAGGTCTTCTTGGCAATAATAATCTTCAATACAAACCCAAAAATACTCATCATGATAAATAGTATAAAATATTATACAATAATAAAATATATAAAATAAAATGTGGCGGCGAAAACAAGAGCACACTGAGAATAGATATATATAAGAAAACAAATTATAAACAGTGACACGACTGACTAAACAGCTGTGTATTTTATATTCTGAAGAGCGCTTATTCAAAAAACTGAATGTATTAGATTGATACTATCTACACTACCTATTACAAACATGTACAACAATATCCATATCCTCAGATTCGCAATTGAGCATGGAAAATCAAGTGCAATATATATGTGTTAAGATATATGCTATGACATGAGGCCGCACAATGATATACTTCTTTAATCGTTATGTCAAGTGAGATTTTTACTCGTCTTGTACGCATTTGCGTTATGTGTAACTCCTATATTCATTAGCTCATACCATTAGTAATCTTTCATTCACCAACCTACTATCACTAAATTATCATAGCATATAAAGGATGCATATTGGGTATCCGAATGTTATGGCGGATACAATAAGCTGTATTCGTTTCATCAATCTCTGTAAGATGGTAGCTATTTCTTTTAGAGGCAACATCTCTAATTCACATGCTTATACATGCGTTAGAGAAGCTATTCAAGAAGGTCTTTGATGAGCCTATATGGCGACACAGTGTGTTATTGTATTATATAGAGTGCATATCCTGTCACTTTAAATAGCATATAATCTTTTTAGGTCTAATTAATATCAATACAAATATGATAGTTGACAAATTGACATGTTATGGAGTGGAAAGTAATGTTAAAATTGATTTTCTAAGAGATAACTCAAAAAATATATATACCCTTCCATCTCACCAATGTGAACGAGTGGTGAAACAATAAACTCTATTTTAGTATTACCTTCAAAAATAGTTTATGTTACGGATCTTGAATAATGGATCCCTCAATCATCATGCTCATGTTTCACCTTCAGAATCTGCATAAACAAAGATAGATATTTAGACAAAAGTGTCTTGATGCCAGTCTCTTTTTCATCTGATAAGCATACCTGTTTTGCCTGGTATGTCAACTGGCATGTTTGTGCAACTACTAAGAATAGTGATACACAATTACACATATGAATGATAATAGCGCGCAAATAAAGATAATAAGAGCTAAAGTACCAGGTGACACATGAGGATATAATTCTATGTGACTACCAACATATATGTCCCAATTGATCCACAACATTATAGACGCATAAAGTCTCTCAATGAGAAACAGTTCTGGATAGAGACATATGATTGTGGGCGTATAGAGCATGCTAAGATGACTATAAATTTCTATACACTAATAATGAGGCGCGAAAAATATACCATAGGCGAGTCCATCAATTCTCGATGAGAAATTGCTGTAGGTAGAAAGAACTTAGACAAGCAAAGTATAATTATTAAATATTATACTACTCAAAATAGGAAACATGAGCGTTCATAGATTCTTCTTACAAATGCCTCTCTTTTATCGGAAAACATTAGATATTTATTACTAAAAATTTAAAAGGAATTGCTAAATGTCCTATTATATAACGTACTCGCGTTTTTGATATGTTATCAATTAAACTCTTTTCTCCTGAATGAGGCCACACATTGAGTAAATTATAATGATACCGTAGAGGACAGTCTCTTTATAAAAAATAACAAATTAATAATACGCAGAAAGAGATGTGTCCAATATGTGCAACAATTCAATTCCTCGATTAGTAATAAATGTATTTTTATTCCGCTGGTATTCCACTTAAATTTGAGAGGAGGACATAAATAACTACGAGCATTAAACAATAATAATTTTCAATAGTTACCCTAGACATATCGATCATACTATGAAATAAGAAAAAATTGCTCTACCATAATGATTAATTTGGCTGAATTATAGTGGTTCTTACGTCTTACTATACCTGTGCATCAAAATTTTTTCAGTAATGTTCTAATTATATATAGATTAGCATCAATAATTAATAGTATAACCAGTAAAAAACATATAGATACCAACACCGGTTAATACACTAAATTAAGATTAAGCTCTGATAACAGTACTCATAAACTGTCGCATTCAAGTATAACGGCGTGCGTACGTCTAAATTGACCATTACCTGCCTACACAAAACCCCTCACTAGATACCCTAGATATATACTTATATTCAACTACTAGTTCGATTTGGTGAGCCAGACATATGTATGGTTCAGTCTAGGCACACAAAGCGAAGTCAATAAGTCCAATTAAGTATTGTACTGAGAACAGATTATAAAGAGGATTAAATCAATACTACATAAATCACAGCTGAAGGTTCGCGCGTCATCCATTTGCAGCATCAGAGGTGTAAGATTTGAAGCGAGTGGGCAAGAGTACATAGTGGCAGAAGCCTTTTGTGGACACAAACATTATGTCATCGAATCAACTACTATATTAGCTTATGCTTTGAGTATATGCCGTTCCACATAATCATACACGCGAGACTCACTGTACAGCACAAGTGTTCGATCTACCACCGAGAATTCCTTTTTCTTTCTAATCC
This sequence comes from Jatropha curcas, assembly GCF_014843425.1. The sequence continues at coordinate 9,621 of NW_023591342.1, read as the reverse complement.
GCTTTCAAGTATTCTGTGAAAGAGAAATTCCAATTCATTTAAAGCATAAGTATATACAAAGAAATTGGCGTTGTCTTAATAAAATAACCATTTCGAGGATACCCCATATTTACTGCTTAGATATGGGGAAATAGTGTGAAGCTCTCAGACTCCACACTCACGCAAGTGACTTGTGCTGCATCGTTCCCTTCTTTTACGCTCATCCTTTATCTTTCCCTAGTATTGCTTACGAGCTTTCTTGTGTACTTTGAGACTATCATTCTATTTTTGACCTGCATAAGGGTTTCTAGTCTTTGTCTTCATAGTATAAACTGTGTTGTTATTGGTTTTTGAGATCTGTGGGCAGAATGCTTTCTACGTGCTGTATGTTAATCTCTCTGAGTATGAATAAGATTCGATAGGTATGGGTATCATATAAAACAGTTTACTGTTCGCTATTATTTTTATTATAAGTTGAAAAACTCTTATTGGTTGTCTTATGGCTCCTTCCATTCTTCAAGCTAGCACTATGTTAATTATCCGATTTGTATGTTTTTTATCCTTTTTAATATTTTCTTTAATTTTTTTTTCATAATTTTTAATTAGTTATTATACCAAATAGAACCTTTAAACAATCTCTAATGACTATACATATTTTTTCTATTTCAATTTAGTACTCAACATGAAAGAGGAAGCCTATAGGCTGCTGATTATATGAATACCAATATCGTAGTACATACATCTTTTGCTTGACTAAATCTCTAGGCATATAATGACGATAAAAAGATTGGATGAGTATACTGATAAAGTTAATCATAAATATGGGAATACGATGGAAATAGTTATATGTTTATCAGTTAACCGGTTCTTTGAAAGAGGAAACTTAGAGACCAAATATATAAGAGCGATCAGACATAAACTGTAAATCACCAGAAATACGGTATTTAAATACTATTATCCTTGATACGTCAAGTCTAAAATTGTTAATTGATCAGTAATAGTATAACTATTGCTATAGAATATCAAGAAGAAATTCAAGGAGGAAGAAGTATCTATAACTTGTAGGTTAGGCATATAGAGCAATTGATACCTGTATTATTGAGCTCTGTGATGCTGTTCTATTATATGTGTCCGGTAACTAAATTAGCCCATAGAAAGATTGTACATCTCGGAGAAACGAGCATCTTCGTCATTCAATCGGATGTTGGACCACGGTGCAAATAGAATCAGAAGAATTAATAAAATTCAGACGGAGATCCAGCATTTGGAAAAACTGTTAGATATATATTAATAATACTGCAGAGACTTTGGTCATCTAATTCTGTCCATTCGGATGAGCCCTGTCAGCTCAACATACGATACAAAGTATTTTTGAGGTGACCTCGGAGATCAAAAATGCTCGTGGTCCGGATTACAGAACCTTAAGTAAAACTTCAAATCAAACACAACTTATGTTATATATTCGATACAACGTACGAATGACTAGGAATGAGTGTGATATAAATGATTACATGTAAATTTTCATCCCTTTGCAAGATTAGCTGATTAGGAGTGCTTGCTCATGGTGGTACGATATGAATATATAAGAATAAACAGCTTTAATACCCGATATGAGTGCTGTGATTCAATATCACGTAAACTCTATAATATAAATTGCATATATGATTGGCGGTGTAAGCAAAAACGTTCAGGACTTCCTGTACATCTCTCCATGTACTCATATGTGGTACAGATCTGTCTTCTATGTCATGTACTTACTGATAATGGGATGATTCAGTATGGAACGGACTGCATATACTTCCTAATCTTAAATGATGCCTTCAGACGACATTCATGTAAAGTAAAATTGATATCGTGCTAACATAGAACAAATACAATAAGAAATAGACTAAAATTTAAGCACCAAAAAAGAGAAGAAAATAATTATTAATGAAGTGGGATGAACTTCAATAGCCAGAGACACTATGTTATATAAGGGGGAATATTAAATAAAGAGAAAATGTTATACATGATAAAAAGAAAAGTATCATGGATTTTCTACAGAGATGGTTAGTATGCGAGACTCATCGTTATGTACTTCATGCTAAGAAAGTCTGGCGGAGATGTTAGTACGATGTCAATACAAGGATTTAAGATTCTTGCTCTGAAATATATGAAATATCGCCTGGTAACAGAATTTGCCTCGTGTTGGTATCCATTAGTTTTAGCCATTATTCAATGATCGCATGATAGGATTCCTTGAAGATCGCGATTAAATGTCAGAATATATAGGCTAATGGATGGGCTTGCCAGCATTTTTTGTTCTTTTTGTCCTCTTGGACGATACTTTCGTCAGTCAATACTAACTTACTTATCTGAAGGTACTTCGTAAGCACCAGGTTGAGTTAAGCATCACAGCATGAATAAGTAATCCTTGGCCCATTTAGATGTGATGAATAAAAAATTAAAATTGCCAATTCAAAATGTGTTAGAGAAGAATTTCTTCCAATAATTAATTGTTAAGGTTTTATTTTGAAGATCAATATTCTTTACCATACAGGGACATAATTTTCTAGATGTCTTTCGTACCTCGAAATCAATTTAAAATATCTATATCATCCAACTTACTGTATAAGACTATTTAAAACAGATAAGTAGAAATAACATATAATGTAAAACATCATATGTTTATTTAGCTAGCTACTTACAAAGACCGGGGAGAATGTTAAGCATAAAAAGAACAAGTATACTATTCAATTCCTATTGCGAGATAATGATAAAATAAGAATAATGCCTTAATCATAGTTCATAATATGAATAAAAAAGATTTCAACTTATGAGAAAATAATTCGATCTCCTTATCCAAATGCTTTATATTGGAATACCTTCTCCCAGTGCTTGCTTATCTTGAATCTTCATCCTTCCGCATCCACTTGGCATAATCTCCATCATTACTTCATTACCTTGATTGCTGTTCTTATGTAATTAATGTCGTGATCAGTCTCTGTCTTATCGTTTCTTTCCAATATAACAAATAATTCAAGAGACTATTTCCTTGCTTTACAGGCCAATTCCTCTTCACATGTTCAATGAAAAACTGCTCCCTCAACCCATGCCACTAAACTGAAATGTGGATCAATTCAGCAATGCTGTTTCCTATCCTAATCTGGTAATATCAATGGTACTAGTCTTACTTGCAAATGTGTTTTTCTAACCATGGAAATATTAAGTGGTAATAGGAAACCAGAGCTGTTGTATTTCCAAGATTATCGATGGGTTGAGTCGGAGAAGCCAGATAGCCCAACAATCACATAAACGTTCAGTATAGAGACACGCTTGAAAGTATAAAATTTTCGTTGTGAAAAAGACATATCCTTCGAACATTGTGGGAATGATTAAACCCTCTCCTTTGCATGTTTCTAAGTTACTAACTAACTTGACATTATAGAAGCATAGCTGTACCAGCAAATAACTAAACCGAATATCACCTCTTTCTACATTGTTTGGAAGCCCAAGTACTGAATGGAACATTGCCTGTTAATTTTTCAAATACTTAATTTGGTTATTTTCGAAGTTCAAACTGTTCACAGAACAATAAATTTTTATGGTATGGAGCCTGCAACTTTTCCTTTTGCTGCTCTGGTAACTGAAAGTTGAAATTCCACACCTAAAATATATTTGATTCTTTTTTTTTGCTTTGGTGAAATGAAACCTCTACTTAGGAATGCCACTTATTGTGCAATTTATTGATTATATTTAGTGGAAAATTATTCATTTGTAACCAAAAAAAAAATTACGAAATTTCAAAATTGTACCCTATTTTAGTGAAACCTAGGTGGTACTTGCCACATTGTTGAATGTCGTGGTCTAATCTCTTCAACATTAATTGTAACAAATTCCTTTTTCTCCAACAAGGTTTTCTGTTTTATCACAGAGCACAATCTATGTTCTGGCCCACTCGGCTTGTTCTAATTCCAGCATACAAACTTTGACCATTTGAAATTAATACTTTTCTTCGGAATCCAACAGAATTAGTCTTTCAGTAGGTTTTAATTCTGTAGATTATGTTAGATGGTTCTGACCTTTCCTCACCGCCCAAAAATAATTTAAAGATGATGAGTGAGAAACAAGTAATGGAAGAAGAGAGTGGAAATCTTAATAGAGCATCAAATTTCTACCTATAATAATTGGTTGACCTTTGGTTTCTATTCCTCGTTTTTCTTTTCTTTACTGACAGCTATGAAAGTGCTTTTTGACCTTGGACATGGAGATAGCACGGCTGTGGAATGGACCTCTCTATTATTATTCGTCTTTTAACACACTTCTATTCTGCAAATAGTTGTTGTTTAACATATTATTGGTGCGAAACTTGATGATTCGCATGTTTGTTGGAACAAATCCGGAGCAAGAGCCGAGTTGGAATTGATGTTCGATCAAGGTATGGATGCAATTAATTTCCAGATATGAATCAAAGTCTTCAGCTGCGACTTATACTCGGGCATGAACACGAATAGGGGAAGAAAAATGAAAATGAAAAAGGCTGAGCTGCAGGGTTAAATTTTTAGCCTTGTATTCAGCATTCTAAGGACTCAAAGCATGCCCAAATATTGTTCAAAATTGTACATCAACTTGACTCTTATTTTTTCTCTATTCTATTCTAGTTTTAACTTTCAGTAAAAGCCCTACATGCATAGGGAATTAAAAGCCTTTTGTTAATGCCAAACTGACTTATTATTTTATGTCCTTGTTTCCCTTCAGCGTTAACTGATAATATATCCACATTATTCCCATTTGATACCTACAAGCTGCATCCAACATTTTGTAAGGGCTCATAAGCTGCATTAATATTGAAGTGAAGGGGAGAGATGAGTTGTTCTTTTTGGGCTTAATTATTATTATTAAGTGTTTTGGTATGTTTATAAATATATATGAAATGATTTTAACTGTTAATTCTCCAATGGATAAAAAAATATTGATGTAAGAAGCTTAAAAACATTTATTTTTTAAAAAATGAGAACGTTTGTCTGATTGACATTTCCATTTACTAAAAATTCCAACAAGCAGTTAGCATTGCCAGATAAAACCTGTTAAAAATTATGATGGAACCCTAACCTTATGAACAGAAAAGCTAATGCCAAAAATTGCAATCTGTTCAGAGCATAAGTAGGGCTAGGGCTTATCTTGAAAGTGTCACTTTAACTTGGGTTGATAATAACAATCTTTAATGCTTAAGTTCTTCAAAAAAATTACGTAAAGTCGAGGCTGCCTGGCTGGTGCTGATGATCCTTACTAAGGCATTTAGGCTAAAGTTTGTGCAGAAAAGGCACCTAATCCTACCATCCTAATCACTTTTTTTTTTTTTTTTTTTACTAAATATCTAACTCTTAATCTGTGGGCTAGCTGCCAATATTGTGTTACAATACTAACAGTAGTGAAAATTATCAGGATCAGTAGCTTGGTACATTTCTACCTACTTTAATTTTTGTTGTTCTATTATGTATTAACCTTTGGACATTAGATTAGGAATTTATTGCAACTATAGCTGACCAAATGATAAGTGATAACCACTTCCACGAGGCAATTTCTATTGCATTATTGCAATTGTTGTTTTATATCCAATTGGGATGTCTAGGAAAAATACATCATGTTGTCATATTGCATAAATTTCCGGCCTTTTTATGTATTTTTATTTTTGAGAATGCTGTTTATATTCAAATTGGGCTCAGGAAAAGTACATCAAGTTGTTCAATTTCATTTGCATTCCTTTTATTATATTTATTGTTTTAGCATTAGAGAACTGTGTTCATGCCTTTAAAATGAAGTATTAATTCTGCTGCTGGCTTTTCCTAGCCAATCTCACAATTTTGGAGGATATTTTCGGTCATTGTTTGAGTTGCATTATAACTATGCATCATATGCTTCATGTTTCCTTGACTTTCTTCATTTGGATATATGAATATGGGAAGAAAAAAAATATCCAAATTTATTTACTATTAAAATGGGCAAACTTTTTGTTTTCATCTTGTATGCAACTTCATGACAAAGGGCCAAACAGGTATGTTTTCAGATTGAAAAGAGGAGAACTGGCATCAGACCACTTTTTGCTCTAATATCCTTATCTTTTTTGTTTATGCAGATTCTGAAGTTGAAATGAGCATGATGACCCTTGAAGGATCAATTATACAAGAATGTACATAAACTATTTTAAGGTAATACTAAAATAGAGTTATTGTTTCACCAGTTCAACTGAGAGAGAGTATTTTGTTTCAATATTCCATGATTCTCCTTTCTTTTTATGAGATGAATTGCTGTCTAGTTTCGTGCAGGTGGCTCATGTAACATTCCACGATGTTCATTGCTCCTTACCCATTTTCCATGTATAAAGCTGGTTATAGATGTAAGATATTCTTTTGATGGATAACAAATTATTGTCGCACTACAGTGATGCTTTTCTATGGATAAATTTGTGGCGATAGATTAGGAGAGTTGGACTAGAAATATAGTTAAAAAAGGGCAGAAGAAACTATGACTAGGTTCAAAGATTTGGCCAATTGTAAAATTTTGCATTAGCTTCTGGCAAAATACAATTATGGCAATTTTATACAGGAGGTTACTCCTTAATTACATTATTTTGAAAAGCTTGATGAATCACTTTTCTACGAAGATCGACGTTATGATTTTCTTAACATTTCATGCTTTCGTCCCACCTTTAATAGTATATATGTATACTATATAATTTGATGAGTGTTTGTTAAATCTAGGTTAACATAACCTTCATAATTATCTCAATTGTTTCATGATACTTTACAAATTTTCCAAGTCCACAATGACTATTACAAAAACTAAATCTCCAACCTAACCTTGATGTTTATACCATAGTTGCGTGGGGGAGACCCAAAGGAGTTGGAATTGCCAGAAATGTTAAACATTTACTGAAACCCTAATATGCATTTCCAAAGAAATATTGCATCATATCTATACTTCTAACAAGTTCAAGGTTCTTTTCATATTTCGTTTAGCATCCGTTCAATTGGTTAGTGAAATGACAGCTGATGTTGGATAACCTCTGTGTCGTTTAGTTGGTTTTGTATAGGGCTGTTTCATTCGTTTAGTTCGGTTCCAAATTGAAACTGAATTTGGAAAAAAAAAAAAAAAATCAAAATTAACCACTTTTACTAAATATGAACTTGAAAACTGAAATATGTATTAGAATCGAATGAGTTTTCATTTTTCATGTTGGCTGTAAGAAGAAGTTCTCTGGACCTACTACAGAAATACACATTTTTCACCACCTTCTTTGAGAATGTTGTCATATTGATACCTAGTTAAATAAGGAATCTCACATTTGAAGGTGCTTTGTGAGCAGAAAAGTGAAAAAGTATCACTTATGGGCTGGCCAATCACAGTTACTTATAAGAGATTACTCAAGGTGGAAAGAGAAGTCTACAGAAGCCAAAAGGTCTTGGCCAAAAATAATTAATTAATTCTACGCTTTGTGTATCAGAGGAAAGTGAGTATTCTTTGGAAATTTTGGGGACACTTCACCAGCCATTTGACCTTCTAGCAGAGCCTTCTCCTAATTCACATATCCTGTTGGTGGATTGAGCTTGTTGAACTTATCCATGAACAATCTTTCCGACCAGGAAAGGGTGAAAATAGTCGTGATCTTCTTCCTAAAAAAGCTCCCTACTTATTATTTTAAAAAAAAAAGGGGGGAATTTTTTCCTTCGCGCTGTATAAGTCTATATTTATTTTGTTCCTTCACTTTCGTTTAACTGTAATGTAATGCCATTTATATACATGCATCCAATTACATTTTATTACAAGCTCACCAAACGGGAGTACTTACTCTAGAAATAATCTTGTTGATGCATTATCATCACATTTCCAATTAAGGGCTCACAAAACGGCAGAGTTTTATGCGCTGGCCAGTTTCTTAATCCTCAGATGAAATTAAGACAACTATCAGTTATGTCAAAATAAGCTACTCTTTCCCCCTTTCAAAAAAATTCTTTCTGAAGTTAATTGACTCATTTAGTTCTGTTACTAATTTTTACAACAGATGAAACATTAAATATTCGCAAACTAACCAAGGAAAAGAACTCAACTTGAAAGTGAAAAAACACAGAAAAAGGAAAACTTCTGAATATCCAAACATGTAAGCCAAAACCTTTAAATACATAGAATGTGAGATCTTAGATTGAAATTTCGATTCCCTCAGTCCCTGCAGATAATTAAAGAATAAAGGACTTGTTATAGAACTGGATAGACTCTTCTCCATCCCCATACTAATCTGGAATTCTTCACTTCTGTATTGATGATTTATATAATCTAATTATCATGTATTTCTTAAAGCATTGGTTTGCCATCAGGATAATTCATACATTTGGTTGCTATGCCAGCTTTGCTTAGAAAGATGCTGGGGAAAAGGACGGGGAAATTTAACTAGAAAACTTTAAGTATTATTTTCATATTTATCCAAATAACTACATACGTACACCAGCTACTAAAAACACACTAATTTTCCATCACTGAGCAGCAGCTATCCTTGTTTCTTTTCTTGGTATGACGGAAACAATTCATAGCCAAAATATTATGTTGGAAACATCTGATCCAGTTCAAGCTCCATGTCTTTTTTCTTGCAAAATCGGCCGTTTGACTCGGGCCATTCTCTTGCATTGGCTTTCCTAGTGACATATCTTATTTTGCTTCTTTCGACATTTCCGTGGCTCTCCCTTTTCTTCTCTGTACCTAGGACCTTTTGCTCTCTTCTGTCATTGGAGTAAATTGGACTGGCTACCAACTAAGAGGGATTTGGACAGTTACGTCACCTGCTCCTTTTTTGTAGAAAATCATAGGCAGAATATGGAATTTGGTACGTTGTCTGCTTGTCAGTTAAATATCAGGCATTTAGGCTAAACTGACAAAGGGGACCTTTGGTTTTGGAAAGTCATGTAGTCTTGAAAATCATGGAGAAATAAGTTACAAATACGTGTGCCAAGATAAAATTTGGAATAGCAAGATCGAAGAGTGTCTAGCTGTACACAGAGAAAGTTGCGAAGCTTTGTCTATATGAGCAATAGCAATGCGTTAAACATTCACATTAATGAGCCAAACAGATGGTTCCCATGATCAAGGTCAAAGCAATTCGGAGCCATAGTTAGCAACCATAATCCCTAACTTATATAAAATCTATATCAATTTAATTCTCTGCTTTCCTGAAAACGGAGAAAGCTCAAAATTGCCTTCTGGAAACAAGAGAACGTAAATGGCTGAGAGTCCATGGGAATTATTCTAAGTCTGCGTCTCTATGCAAGCTTCCATCAGAGAAAGCTTTTAGTGGACATCAGTCGTGCGGGTGAATATTGAAGATAACAAGATTTTATATAAGAAAATGAAAGACAAGCCTATGATTTGCTCACCAGAATATAGATACCCGATGTATGAATAGTAAAATATTACTGGTAGAAGAGAGAATCATCTGTTGTTATGCGCTATATGCCCTCTGCTTCCCTTTTATCTTTTATTTTTTAACTATGTGATCTTCTTTATAAATTGCAATTTTAATTCTCCCTGTCATAGATATTTTTTATAAATTAGTTAGTTCATAGTAAAGTTAATCCTTTTTTAGTCTAAAAAGTTATATCCTCCTCTGTTATTTCT
>NW_023591341.1:0-56117 GCF_014843425.1 Jatropha curcas | reverse complement strand
ATCATTATCAATTTATTTTTATTTCAAATGCCCAAAAAAATTCCTATCCAATTGGGCCCTGTTGACAATACCCCAAATATTTCGAAGGTCAGAAGCCTGTTTCCCGGACTGCAACAGTCCGACCGGAGACCGGAGGCCAAATAAATTTCAGAAATGTCACGAAAAACTATGTCAATATTGTACTAAAACCGTCACGGAATATCGCAGACGACGGATCGCGGAAAAACAGTTTCCTACGAAATATTTTCGGAGTCTTGGAACTACCAAAAAGGCTTATCGAGAACGATAGGCACGTTTCCACACCGGCCACGGCGGGGTCTGCGCCGGCCCCAAGGCCACGGCCCGGCAAGCAGCGCCCATATGGCCAGGTCTACGACCCCAGCATGCGGGCCCCGAGAGCCTGCGGCAGCAAAGCGCTGGCAGAGCGGACCTGCGCCACCGCGCAAGGCTGAGGCTGCCGCCAACCCGCAGGCCACGGACAGCGACAGGGGCCTTGTCGCCCGCGCGGGCGGAGCCTTGACCGCCCAAATACCGGCGCGCTGAGGGCAAGGGCCAAGACCGACCCAATCCAAAGCCACCATATCCCAGCGCGCGACGGAGGCTGAGCGGCCATTGCAATGCGCGCGGGGGGCCCTGCCTGCCGCGCAGCGGGCGAGCATGCTCGGCCACAACGCGCTGGCAAAGGGCAGCCGCCAAACTATGCTGCGCGGGAGGCCTGGCGCCAAAAAAAAAAAAAAAAAAAAAAAAAAGGAGTCATTCAATGAGAACTTCCCCCCTCATTTTTATATGATATGTACCTTTGATCTTAATCAATTTATTTTATCCTTATTGGATTGTGCTGTGCTTTAATGGGCCTTTAATATATTATGTGATAGCGTATTTGAAAGCTTATAATTATTTAAATCTATTTAAATTACAGCATGTTTTATTGTGAATTTAGAATATATTCTTTGTACATAAAATATTACATGAAAAAAAAAATGTACGAGAGATACGCTAGTACCAAACAACCATTACCATGCTGAATGATTGAAAGCTACCTTTATAAATGGGACAGCATTTTAGGAAAGGAAAAGCTTTAAAGAGCAGCTTTATTTCTCAATAGTCATTGTTTTTTTTTTTTTTTTTTTTTTTTTTTTTTTTTTTTTTTTGATAGTGAATTAGTCATTCTTGTTTTATGTTATGAATGAGTCAGACACAAATTTCTATAATGGACTTTTGGCTTTTTTTTAGTTATTTTTGACAAAATCCGGCTCACACACTACCATAAAAGTACTTTCAAGATCTGTAAGATCTCAATCTTCAAAAATTCGAAAACTGATTCTTATTAAATTAGCTTCAACATCATAACTATACAGTGACCCTTAATTTTCCATGTATATATATAATGGTGAGCCTCACGTAGTATATTATATATATTTTTTTTTGCTAAATGATATAATTATTATTTTATATTAACGACCGCACTGAGAATACAGCAGATGGCTAAATACATAACCACTTCATTCTTTCAATTTTACTAATTTTGATCTTATAACACTTGGAACTTTGTGCATTATCTATCATGGATATTTGATCTTACAAATTTTGGAAATTATTGCACACGTTTTCCATATTAATAGAAATAGTTTTAGGATTTTTGGTTTTACATGTCCAAAACCATTTAGAATTTGAGTATGATATATATATATATATTTTTTTTTTTCAATGATATACTTATTTTATATAACATGCACTGAAATAACAATGGCTAAATACATAAATTCATTCTCAATTTTATAATTTTGATCTTATAACACCTTGAACTTTGTGCATTATCTATCATGTATTTGATCTTACAAATTTTGGAAATATTGCACACTTTTCCATATTAATAGAAATAGTTTTAGGATTTTTGGTTTTACATGTAAAACATTGATTTGATATGTAGTTAGCAACTTTTAGAACAAGAATTTTTACATTTTTCGACTTCGTAATAAGTGTTTAATTGATATAATTTTGTAAGTTGAAGTGTTCAATAAAATAATTCTTCAAGTTAAAATTTTTAATAGATCACAACAAAAATTAAGGGTGCGATAAAGTTAAAGTGACAAAATTTAATAGTGAATTTATGTATCGAGTCAAAAACAGATAGAATCCAATGTTAATAAGAAACAGATTAGCAATGGATTGGAAGCAAATATTATATTAGGAATTGAACAACAACGGATTAAAAAAAAAAATTTAAATGGATTTTTCATGAGGAGCTGTAGCTCATTAATAAATATATAAAAAAAAAAAAAGCACCAAAACTACCTAATAAGAACAAGAAGTAATAAAATAAAAAAGGAAAGCTATTTTGATGTATTAGGCAATGAGCCAATCTGTATTGTGAAAACTGTAGTTTGAATGTGAGTTTGATTCTCTAAAAAGAGATTGTGTTATACAGCAAAGATGCCACTGAAATACAAACACATCAGCTTTTTTTTGTATCATTAAGACAATAATTGGTGACTAAAAAATCTTTATCATGAATTCCACTAATGTTCACATTTCCAATCTTTGGCTTTCCTAAAAGCAATCATGGCTGCAACCATATCATTCTCCCATAAATTCTAATTTTCTTGCAACAGATGGCCCTACCGAGCAAATAAATAAATAATAAATAAAAGAAAGAAAGAACGTTTAAATATTTCTTTTTTCAAACAAAATTAACAACAAAATAAAGATAAATAAATGTATAAGATGTGAAGATGTTTGAAGGAATGGGTAATTCAATATATTCACAACAGTTGACAGTGTTTAAATACAATTGAGATGGTTAACGAAACAACATAGTAAAGAAAGGATATACACAAACAAAGTAGTAAGTAACTAATTACAAGAGAGAAGGAGAATATTATTCTATCAGAATATAATTATTCCAGTTTTTTAATATGCCCCCGCAACATGACGGATGGAGATGAGACGCCAATCTTGGATCTGAGCCTAACAAAGTCTTGAGAAGATAAGATTTTAGTAAGTAAATTAGCTAGTTGATCTTTGGAAGAGACATGAGATGCACGAAGTTTCCCATCCTAAAACCTGTGTGCAAACAAAGTGATAGTAAATTGCAATGTGTTTCATACGGGAGCGAAGGACCGGATTCGCAGCCAATAAGCGGCACCAAGGTTGTCACAAATAGATAACCGGGACAGTAGATAATGATATATGTAGCTTAAGGAGAAGATTTTACACCTCAGTAATATCAGCAGAAGTGGATGCAACGGACCTTTATTCCACTTAGTAGAAGAACATGCCACAGATTTCTACTTCTTAGAAGACCAAGTAATAGGATTGCGACCAAGAAAAATAATATCAGCACTAGTAGAGGTACAGTCATCATGATTGCCAACCCAATCAGCATCGAAAAAAGCATGCAATGCACAAGGAGAATCTTTATAAATTAATAAACCAGAGTCAAAAGTTCCACTTACATAACGCAAAAGCCACTTAACAGCAGACCAATGGTTGACCGTTTACTAAGAAGTGAACTTATAGAGTTCGTTGACAACAAAGGCAATATCTGGTCTTTTCAATAGAAGATACTATAAACTACCAACAATGGCTGGAAACTAAGATGCATAAGCTAAATGAGCAAAATCATCAAGACTCAAGGAGGTTGAAGTGGATAGTGGTGTGAACACCGAATTGGCTTCTTGCATCTGTATTTACTCAAGTAATTCTTGAATGTAATTTTGTTCAGAGAGAAACAAACTATATATGGTGCGACGGACTTTAACACCAAGAAAGAAATTTATATCACCCAAGTCTTTGATGGAGAACTGCTGGCTAAACTTGCGAATGAACTGCTCCACATCTTGTGACCTACTGCCATTGATGATAATATCATCCACGTAGATAAGTAAAAAAAAATAAATATTCTTGTATAGGAGTAAATAAACGAACAATGGTTTGACTGAGGATGAATGAACCCAATGGAAACAAGAAACTGTTGTAGTTCATGGTACCATGCAAAAGGAGCCTGCTTTAAGCTATAAAGAGAATTAGCAAGACAACCTACATGACTAGGAACTTTATCATCAATAAATCCAGGTGGGTGCTCTATGAAACAGTTTCAGAGAGTTTTCCATGTAGAAATGCATTATTCGTATCAACTTGTCTTAGGATCCAATTAAGAGTGACAGCACTAGAGAAAATAATTTGAATAGTAGAATGTTTAGGTACAAGAAAGAAAGTTTATCAAAATCCAGACCTGGTCTCTAAGTGAAACCACGATCAACCAAATGAGCGTTATATCGAATAGGATTTCTAGCAGAATTACATTTGACCCTAAATAACCACTTACAACTCACCACATTGGATAGCGAGAAGGGTGGTATAAGGGTCCATGTTTTCTGCTTCATTAGTGCAAGATATTCTTCTTCCATAGCAACATGCCATTCAGGATCTTTAAGTGCTTGAGCAATGGTTTTAGGTACATTGGGTTTTTGTGTGTTGGTGACTTCGGTAGAAAGACAAAGAAGATTTTTATGAGTCTATAAATATTATTCTTATTGCGGTTGGTCATGTGATGAGTGGATTGGTTTGATGTTATTTGATTACAGGTGTGACATCAAAATGTCCAAACCTTCTTAAGAAGTTTCTCAATATAGTGTTCTTGTGATAGAGTTATACTATCATCTTTCCTTCTGATTTTAACACCCAAACTCACATTTGCTTCGCCCATGTCTTTCATATTAACCCAACAAGTTTAGTATACATACATTTGTCAACTTCATTTGAAGTAAAACCATTACTCATTAAAACTTGATCAAATTTCTCATGCCACTGTTTAGGTACTTGTTTTAAATCATACAATGGTTTAAGAAGTTTGCAAATTTTTTTTTTTTGATTGGGAATAACACGACCCCCGGGTAGAATCATATAGATCTCTTCTTCCAAATCATCATTTAAAAAAGCTGTTTTGATATCCATTTGATAAATAAAGAGTTTGTGGATAGAAGCCAAGCAATTAAAACTCAAATTGAAACAATTCTAATAACAGAAGCAAAAGTATCAAAATAGCCAACATTTGGTTTTTGAGTAAAATCTTTAGCTACTAATTTAGCTTTGTATTTTTCAATAGAACCATCAAGTTTATATTTTCTTTTGAGTAAATTATTTACTTTTCTTTCAGTTTTATTATAGATATTAATTTTTATATAATTAGTCTAATGTTTTGAATTTGAAATAGATATTCTTTAATTTAAATAATTTTTGACAAAATTAACAATATGAAATTAAAAATAATTTAAATTATAAATTTTCTTAATTAAATTATATATTTCAAAATATTATTAGACAATATCTTTAATATCATAGATAAAAATATTTATTGTGCATAGCACAGATATACTGCTAGTATATGATAGATAGAAAAGGAAGGTAGGCCCATATTTAACTCTTTGGGAAGGTGTATAAAGTCTATCGGGAATCTTTTGCGAATTCAATAATTTCAAATCAATTAAACAATTTGAAGGAGAAATTCTAACAATAAAAACAGATATGTTTATTTTTTAAATAAAATAAATTAATTAAATTTTGTAAGTATACAACTCATTCATTATTACATTATGTTACCTACACAATTATATATTTAAAAACATACCAAGCTATTTTTTATTATTATAAGATGCTTATATATTATTAAATAAACATCACAAATAATAGATGGTGGGATAAAACCCATTCTATCAAACCAAACATAAAACAACTCCGAACTAAAACATGGCACACTAATTTGTTAATTTCTTCATAAATTTTTTCACAAATAAAATAAATAATATAGGCAATTCTCTAATTAGCGATCTACAATCTTCCACTAAAAGACCAAAACAAGAATGATCAATAGATTGGCCAGTAATAGTTAATAGTTCTTTAAATTTTAAATTTTATTTTACTTTATTATTATCTTAATTAATTTTGAAAAAAAAAATATCCATATGGAAAATATATTTTACTACGCATGATTTGATTTGATCCAACCTATAATCTTGACTTGTCGGCTACTCAGAAACAATCGAAGACAACTCGTTCTTCACTGGTAATTAAGTAATGGACATATCTTGAATGGTGTATGATAGGATATGCAATTTTTTTTTTTTTTTTTTTTTTTTTTCGTTCCTTCACTGGTTAATATAAGTATGGACATATCTTGAATGTGGTATGATAGGAAATATGCAATTTTTTTTTTTTTTTTTTTTTTTTCTTTGAGTCTTGGGAGATAAGGGATTCCAAATATGAATATATTCCGCTTATCATTAGATATATCTTGGAGGTTTTTTTTTTTTTTTTTTTTTTTTTGAGTCTTGGGAGATAAGGGATTCAAATATGAATATATTCGCTTATCATTAGATTATATCTTGGAGAGATACGCGCATTTGGTCCCATGCTAAATAATTGAATGGAAGTAAGCTGGACTTCAAATCACTAAAATTTTTTCTATAAAAGGATTTTAAGTACCTATTAGACCTAGCAAGTCAAAGCGGAAAAAGACATGCATAAGATGGCCTTCACAAGTGATTAAACCACTATCTTAAAAGGGAAACCATATTAACCACATGATTAAAATTTTAATTTCGAATTTTTCATGCCTAATCTCTTATAAATGATTAAGATAATATTTGGGATTTGGCCTTGTCCCATCATGACGATATTACTATACTCTTTACACTAACAAAACGGACCTAAATGATAAGATCATAAGGTAAATATGCCATTATTTAATTCTTAATGACATATAATGTATTTTCAGTCTTAAAATTTTCAGGATAATTTTATTTAAGACTTCTTTTTAGCGGTGATTAACTTTTATTTTTATTTATAGACGTATCTATAACCTTTATAGATTATAAAAATCTTGTTTAGCTTTTATAGGTTCAAGAGTTATTTATTTTGTAATTTTATGATTGTGAAAGACAATATCTTAAAGATGGTTTTGCGAATATAATTTGACCTTGCTGCATCTAAATAAATTCAAAAATACTCCTAATTTTAATTTATAAAGAAATTATGTTTTAATTTTATTTTTTACCTTAAACCCTAATGGATAGTATAAGGTAGCGTTTCCTGCATCAAATGGCAGAATAAAAAGCGTTTGGTTAAGAATTTAAAGTAGCCAATCAATTGACTATTTATTTGTTTTAAGTTGCAGCTTTTTTTGTAACTGTTAGGTGGTATTTTAATACTCCCTCCGTTTTCTTGTCTTCTATAGGAACAACTAATTATTCATTAAGATCGAGAAAGTAGTTTAACATTTTTTTTTTTTACCTTTTTTCCCCTAGTTTATCCCTAACATCTCATTAATTCTTCTTCTCATATCAATATATGCCTTAAATTTACATTTCAATCTTCAATAAGGCTTTATATGCTTTATTGGAACCAAGAAAATATAAACAGTTATAAAAAGATGAAGCTTATAATCTAACCCGTGGAGGAAAATTCATTTTTTGGTCCTTATTTGAAAAAGTTGTGTGAAAATATGAAATTTTGTGCTTATTTAATCTTACAACTGCGTTTGGTTATTGAAAATGTACTTTAAATATCGCGCAATTTTGCGAATATTTGTACTAAGTCTGTAAGGATTCCTTTCAATGTGTTCAACCTGAAAATTTTGTGGCTATTTTCTATTCAAACTTCTCTTTAATAAGCTCATATCAATTGTACGAGCATATTTTCTTTTCAACCGAAATTGATGTGAAAAATTCATTCTTCTAAATTCTTCATATTAAATAATAATCTATATTTTTTTTGTCACTGCCTTGAGAATATAAGATAGACTTTTCACATTGACATGGTTCCCAAAGTTACCAAATTAGGCAAAATTTTCAATATAAAAAATACCTGAAATAGAAACTTTTTATATATAAAGAGAATTGAGAGAGTATTTTTTGGGGGGGGAAATTATAAATTTGACTCCATTTTATCCCATACTTTGTCCTCCTATTTTTTAAACTATATTACTTCATCCCTATATTTTTTTACCATTATACACCATTGTCCTTAAATTCTAACTTTTTTTATTAAATGGCTTGTGAAAAGATATGAATATCTTTAAATCCCTCTTAAATTTGTATTTTCTACCAAGTGAGGTGGTTTTCAGTGAAGTTATGGAGGACTTTGGTTGGACTAAGTTGGGTTTGGTAGAATCATAGTGGTGATCTTTGGGAGAAAAGTGGAAGGGGAGAGAAAGAATAAGAAGGAAAGGGAAAAAAAAGACATTTTAGTCTTTTTCTTTAAATTTAATAACAAAAATGAAAATATTGAGAAAGGACGAAATAATTAGACGGAATCAATTTATGGACATAAAATAGTGTATTTTAAAAAATATGGGAACAAAATAGTTAATTTTGGAATAATATGAGAACTTTATAATTTTTTTTCCCTTTTTTTCAATGCATTAGGAGATTCAGTGGGCCATATGAATATTGTAGGTAACACGATAGGGGTAAATCACCTATTAACTTACCAAATTGGTGAAAACTCTAGTAAATGAGATGAGAGGCTTTGACCTGGAAATTTTCACTCCCCACATCAGTGAGAATACCAATTAAACCGCACATGCTTGTTGATTTAATACTCTATTTGTCAATAAATATAAGTCGTTTTAGAGTAATTTTTTGTCCATAAATATTTATCGATTTAAAAATGAGTAGTTAATGAACTTTATCCAATAATTAATTGTTTATTTATATTAAATAAAATAACTATTACTCTATAAAACTTTAAACGAAATATATTTGTGAACAGAGAGTACTATCATTTGGCACTTCGAATTAAAATTTTCAATATCTACTAGTTTTGAATCTTTTCTAAGTGCATGTCACTAATTAAACGCCTTAACTAGGGGTGTTCATCAAACTGCATAAACTATCAAAATTGATTCAAACCAATCTAAATTGATTTAAAATCGCAGTTTTAAAAATTGATGGTTTAGTTTGATTTTATAAAATTTAAAACTGAGTTTTTGGTTTGGTTTATGGTTTTAGGGTCAAAATCACCAAAATTGAACCAAACCGTATATATATGTGTGTGTCTGTCCGTGTGTTTGAACTTTCAAATTCAATTCAATTCAATTTTTTGAATGAAAATTTTCTTGGCATTGATTAATTTATATTGGATGTTAAATTACGGGATTAGTTTATATTAGATAATAATTTTATACTAATTAGATAAATTATATAATTATTTTATAAAAATTTCAAATGTATAAAGATTCATGGAAAATTAGATATATGTACAAATTACATATAAGAAAACTATAGTTTCTTATAATTGTTTTAGTAATAAATGTAGAATTGAAAAAAAATTTAAATTTAATATTTATATATTGCCTAATTATTACCTTATTGAACATATAATCTTTTCTGTATTACACTAAGAATAAATATATAAAAATTAATTTAAAAACTTTCAATAGCTACTTAAAATCGTGAGTATTGTATGTCATAGTTTGTGTTAATTTATTTTCCACATTCAATATAATGTTAATCTTTTTCTTTTCTTATTAATTAAACCAATTTAGCAAGTTTAATTTTTCATTTTTCTAACCGTCTTAATTGCTAAATCAAACGAAATCAAACCGAACTGCCACTAAAAGTTTGGTTTAGTTTGAAATTTTAAATAGTTTGATTTGATTTTATTTTTTTTTCAAATTGACACTTTAAGTTTAGTTCGATTATTGTATTCAAACCAAACCAAACTGATCCACAAACAACCCTAGTCTTAACTATTGGGAACGACAGAGAACTTGAACTTGAAGTTATAAAAATAAATTTTGATTAATTATTTGTAGAGGGAATGTTATTAAGAGAAAGGAAAAATATGATAATATAAATGCTTGAAATTTCAATTTATATTATATGAGCTTAATTGAGCTATTCGAGGAGGAATTTTTGATTGAGATTTTATCAAAGGCTTGATTAATGTCGAAACTAGAAAAAATAAAGTCTAAGGCTCAAGTATCTTAGATTTTTTTTTTGGGTAAACTAAGGAGAGAAGAACAGCTAACTAGGTACAACACAAGGGTGAGCTGCACCCAAAAGGTCATGGTTCATCCAAGCTAAAAGGCTTAAGGGAGGATCCTCAAGGATAAGGACACCCAAAGCCATGGAATGACCATCTTAGACAGCCAGTCCGCGCACACATTCGCTTTATGATAGGTATGAGCAACTTCAATATGGTTGAACTTGGAAAGGAGTAACCGAATTTACTTTACCAAAGAACGGAAGGCAACTGAAGGAGGGGGTCATGCTATTCGCAAAAGAAACAGCCACCTTGTTATCATATTCCACCAGCAGGACCAGCTTGATACTATTAAAGAGAGCCTATAGCTCCGCCCCAATAACCGATGTGCGACCCATGTTCATCTTATACCCTAATTGCCACTGACCAGCTTGATCTCTGATTAAGCCTCCTCTAAAGGCTGAACCTCATGGATTGGGAATGGAACCATCCATATTAAGCTTGAAGAAAGTCGCTGGAGGCCTTTGCCAAGTGATCCAAACGTTGAAATGTTCTAAAGATTGAGGAGAAGAGAGCAGTTGAGTATCAACGTGAGAGTAGCTTGAAGTATAATGGATTGTCCTTGAATAAATAACTGTAGTTGACTGCATGGTACCTTGAAAGACGAAGGAATTTACATTCTTCGATTAAAGCCAACATATAGTCCCAAAGAGGACATCCCACGACAGATCATTATTGGTAACAGATGCATTCTTCAAATTCTAGCTCAGCCATGCTTTGTAGTTCCCGTGAGAGAGAAAGAAAGTGTCTCATAATCCTTGGGGGACAGTAAGGTGCCAAACACCAATAGAAAAAATGTAGTCCCGAAAAGTGTGCATAAAATGTTAGATTATTTTAATAATCTATGTGGCCCAAATAATTAAAGGGCTGGTTCTAATTAAGGTGGCCCAAAATGATGGTTATTGGTCTTAATGGGATGAGGACCAATTAGGGCTTTAATACTCTTCCTCTACCTTCTAAAAGATCAAAGGAAATCGACAGCGTATGTTAAGCGAGTGTGATGGCTACCTTAAACACATAGCGGTGATAGGTTGTTTCAGAGAACGTGAAAAGAAAACTCCCGTTGTTGTTGATAATTCTCTGATCATTAAGAGAGAACTTATGGACAAAAGGCTAGAGTGAAGAAACATAGATTTACTGTTACGCTGAGAATTAAATTGCTGCAACGAGGTAATCAATAGCTATGGATCAAGGTACGCTTCCGCTTATTGTGTATTCTTATTAAACAAATTCTATGAATAATAAGATTAAGGCTATATTAAAGTTTTTTTAACATGTGGTATTAGAGCCTGTTCCTGTTTTAGATTTGTTTGATAGTCTTTTATTTGGCTTAATTAATGGAAATTAATTTCGAATTGTGAAGTTGATTAATCTAGTATAAATGAAGTCAAAATTATAGAAATTGAAACTTGTTGTTTTCTTTATGCTTTATAAATTATTCTGCTGTGTTATTTATAAAGAAATGTTATGACATCTTACTGTATAATGTCATTAAAGTTTTGAAATCTTAATTCAATCTTATAAAGTTTTGCATAAATCAATGTTTAATGAATGGAAAACTTGTTAGTCACCAAAGTAGCCTTGTTTGGATTAGTTTAGACATTTGATTATGCGGCTTTCAATTGTTCATGTTTGTGTGATGTCGTTAAATGACATGAAAGTTAAAATTGAACAATTAAATTATAGAAAATTGAAAACTTTGTTGTTTTTCTTTATGCTTTAAAATTATTCTGGCTGTGTTATTTATAAAGAAAATGTTATGAACATCTTAAACTGTAATATGTATTAAGTTTTGAAAATCTTAATTCAATCTATAGAAGTTTTGCATAAATTCAATGTTTAATGAAATGGAAAACTTGTTAGTCACCAAGTAGCCCTTGTTTGAATTAGTTTTAGACATTTGGATTATGCGGCTTTCAATTGTGCTTTCAATTGTTCATGTTTGTGTGATGTCGTTAAATGACATGAAAGTTAAAATTGAACAATTGAGATCATTGATTATAATGTTATTAGGTTACCCAAAGGTAGACAATTACTTATAATCAATGGCATTGAAGAGACTTATCACTGTACTTGATAAATATGAATGTATATCCAAAGATAACATGCATATTGTATGGAGCATTATTGAATAGTTAAAAGGAGTAAAAAAAAATGTAACTGGATTCCAGAAAAGAGCACAGGCGTGCTGCAATGAGCACGAGCATGCTGTGGAATCCAGAGAGCAGCACAGGTCATGCTGAAATGAGCACGGGGGTGTCCTAAGCTCTAGAGAGTAGCACGGGGTGTGCTGTGATGAAGCACGGGTGTGCTGTAGTGAAGCACGGGCGTGCTGTAGTGAAGCACGGGCGTGTCATTGCTCTTTGACTTGCATAAAGGCTCGTAAGTTGCTCCGTATCAATGAAAGTCTATTAAAGTATTTTCTTCTTAGCATCGTTATTGGTTAAAGATATGTATTTAAGTATTACCCAAAGGTGAATTTGAATGCATAATTTACGATTGTTATTTATTTGAATCAATTTATATTTTCTCAAAGTACTAACATATGAGTATATGTATAATGTTGCAGTTTCTTCTAACATATTCGTTATAGGCACTGAGCTGATTAAGTTCAATGGATTGAACTATGCTGATTGATCCGAACAAATCCATTATCAGTTAGGAGTTTTGGACTTGGATTTGGCATTAGTCTCTGAAAATTGATCCGAACAAATCCATTATCAGTTAGGAGTTTTGGACTTGGATTTGGCATTAGTCTCTGAAAAGCCCACAGCTATTATAGAGACCAGTACTGAAGCTCACGAGTCCCATTATGAGGCTTGAGAGCAGTCTAATAGGTTGAGCTTGAACTTAATGAGGATGACAATGGGTGAAAATGTTAAGCCATCAATTCCCAGAACAGACAATGCTAGAGAGTTCATCTTGAAAATTAAGGAATACTCTCAATCGGACATAGCTGACAAGTCCATCATATGATCCTTGACGAGTGAGCTAATGACCAAGAAGTTTGATTGGTCACAATCCATTCATGATCACGTGACTGGCATGCAGAATTTGGTAGGCAAATTGAAATCGATGGAAATGGATGTGAGTGAATCCTTTTTAGTTCAATTTATTATTAACTCACTTCCCCTTGAGTTTGGTCAGTTCCATGTGAATTACAACACCCTCAAGGAAAAATGGAACATTCAGGAAATCAAGGCCATGTTGATTCAAGAGGAAGGGAGATTAAAGAAATTGAAGGAACACTCTATCATCTCAGCATATCATAATGGCCTAGTAGTAAGCTAACAACAAATTAAGGGAAGAAAAGGAATTGAAAAGGGATAAAGCCCAATGAAGGTAAATGAAGGGGCCCAAATCCATAAGGAGCCTGAAGTGCTACTTCTGTAAGAGAAATGGTCAACTTCAAAGAAGGAGTTGTCCTAAAAGGATTTGGTTCGAGAAAGAAAGTAATACTTTATGTTTTTCATATACTTTATGTTTCAGTATGTTTTGAATCAAATCTTATTGAAATGCCTAATAATACCTGGTGGTTAGATTCTGATGCAACTACTCATGTGTCTCATGTTGTACAGGGATTCCTTTCGATCCAACTCATAAATGGAACTAAAAAGTTCCTGTACATGGGAAACAGAATGAAGGCATGAATAGAGGGAATTGGGACTTATAGATTGATCCTCGACATTGGTTGTTATCTGGATATTGAAAAGTGTCTCTATGTTCCTGAATGTGCTAGAAATTTGGTTTCTGTAGGGAGGTTGGACGATATTGGTTTTAATTTTCTAGATTTGTAATGGTGCTTTTTAATTGTATAAACATAAGTATTATTATGGTTCTGGTACTTTGGTTGATGGTTTTATCGTTTTAATCTTGATGTTGAATTTGTTGAATCCCTGTTTAATGTTGAGCACAATATAGGTAATAAACATAGTGCACATAATGAATGTTCTGCTTTATGAATGTTCTGCTTTCTTATGGCATCAAAGTGTTAGGTCACATATCCAGAAAGGATCTTGAGGTTAAGTGAAAAGTGAAATGCTTACTGCAATTGGATTTTTACTGACTGGAGAACGTGTGTATAGAATTGCATTAAAAGGTAAGACCAAACTTTGGAAGCATAATTAAAGAATCCATAGCCAACAAGAAGCAGTGAATTGATTGATCGTAACTAACAACCATAGATATTTGTGGTCCTTTTGATGTTCCCTCCTCTTGGGGTGGAGAAAAATATTTTATCACTTTTATCGATGATTTTTCACGGTATGGTTATGTTTATTTGCTGCATGAAAAGTCTCAATTAGTGGATATCTTGAGATATTCATTAATGAGGTAAAGGGCAGTTAAATAGAAAAATTAAAGTTGTGAGATCTAATAGAGGTGGTGAATATTATGGAAAATTTAATGAAAATGGACAATATCCAGGTCCATTTGTAAATTTCCTTGAACGTTATGGCATTTGTGCGCAATACACAATGCCGGGTACACCTCAACAGAATGGTGTAGCTGAAAGGCGGAATCGTACTCTTATGGAAATGGTTAGGAAATTGGGTTAGAGTATGGAAATGGTTAGGAGTATGTTAAGTAATAGTATTGTACCTTTATCATTATGGATGCATGCATTAAAGACTGCTACATATTTACTTAATAGAGTTCTTAGCAAGGCAGTTTCTAAAACCCCTTATGAACTGTGGACAGGAAGGAAATATAGTTTAAGGCATCTTCATATTTAGAGTTACCGAGTAAAAGTTAGGATATATAATCCACACGAAAAGAAGCTTGATGCTAGAATGGTTAGTGTATTTTTCATAGGATATCCTGAAAAATCAAAAGGATACAGATTTTGTTGTCCTAACCATAGTACGAGAATTGTTGAGTCTGGTAATGCTCGGTTTATTGAAAATGGTCAATTTAATGGGAGTTTTGAATCACGTAAAGTGGATGTGCAAGAGATTCATCCAACTCAGGTGGATTCTCCTAACGTCTCTTCTTCAGTTGTTATTCCTCTTGTTGTATCACGATTTATCAACACGATCGAACAACAAAACAACATTCCAAACCCACAAAATGACCATATCAATGATGAACTAGTAAATAATGAACAAGTCACGAATGAGGAAGTGGTTTCACAGGAAATAGCATTACTGAGGTCACAGAGGTAAAGAAGGCTAGCTATTTCTAGTGATTATGTGGTTTACTCACTTGAGCATGAATGTGAATTGAGCATTGATAAGGATCCATTCTCTTTGCAAAAAGCCTTGGAATGTGATAATTTTGAAAAGTGGTTTAATGCCATGAAAAGTGGTTTAATGCCATGAAAGAAGAGATGCAATCAATGAGTGATAATCAAGTCTGGGACTTAGTTGAGTTACCTAAGTATTCAAAACAAGTCGGTTGTAAATGGATCTTCAAAACCAAACAGGACTCTAAGGGCAACATAGAAAGATATAAGGCCAGACTTGTTGCTAAAGGTTACACTCAAAAGGATAACATTGATTATAGAGAGACCTTTTGTCCAGTTTCCAAAAAGGACTCTTTAAGAATTATTTTGGCTTTGGTAGCTTATTATGATCTAGAGCTTCACCAAATAGATGTAAAGACAGCATTTCTTAATGTTGACTTAGAGGAGGAAGTATATATAGACCAACTAGAGGGATTTTTGGTCATAGGAAAGGAAAATTTGGTGTGTAAGTTGAAGAAGTCAATATATGGACTGAAGCAAGCTTCTCGTCAATGGTATCTTAAGTTCAAGACTGAAGCAAGCTTCTCGTCAATGGTATCTTAAGTTCAATAATACCATCACTTCATATGGATTTATAAGAAACACTGTTGATCGGTGTATTTATATGAAGGTCAGTGGGAGCAAGTTCATCATGTTAGTCCTATATGTTGATGACGTTCTTCTTGCTGCGAATAACGTTTGGTTCTTACATGATACAAAAGCTTTTCTCTGTAAGAACTTTGAAATGAAAGATTTGGGTGAGGCATCCTATGTGATAGGAATAGAAATATTCCGTAATAGATCACAAGGATTGTTAAGATTGTCTCAAAGAGCTTATATTGAAAATGTATTAGAGATTCAGAATGAAAAAATGCTCCACAGGAATAGCTCCAATTCAGAAAGGAGATAGGTTCAGTGAAATGCAATGTCCTAAGAATGATTTGGAACGTAAAGAGATGGAGCCTTTTTCCTTATGCGTCAGTAGCTGGGAGCTTAATGTATGTTCAAATATGTACTTGACTGGATATTAGTTTCGCTGTAGGAATGCTAGGGCGATATCAAAGTAATCCCAGGATGGACCATTGGAAAGCTGCAGAGAAAGTACTTAGGTATTTACAAGGCACTAAGGATCATGTACTCACCTATAGAAAGTCCAGCCATCTAGAAGTGGTGGGATACTTGGATTCAGACTATGCCGGTTGTGTAGATTCGAGAAAATCTACATTTGGCTAGATTCAGACTATGCCGGTTGTGTAGATTCGAGAAAATCTACATTTGGCTACTTGTTTCTCCTAGCTGGAGTAGCAGTTTCATGGAAAAGTGGAAAGTAGTCTGTCATTGCTACTTTCACAATGGAGGCTGAATTTGTGGCATGCTTTCAGGCCACTGTTCACGCATTGTGGTTGCAAAACTTTGTCTCAAGTCTAGGTATTGTCGACAGTATAGCTAGATCGTTGAAAATTTACTGTGATAATTCTGCAGTTGTTTTCTTCTCTAAGAACGATAACTATTCTAAGAGTGCAAAGCACATGGATTTAAAGTACCTATCTGCGAAAGAAGAAGTGCAAAAACACAATGTGTCAAATGAGCATATCGATACCGATCTGATGATAGTAGATCCACTAACTAAAGGCTTATCACCCAGAATCTTCATTGGCCATGTTGATAGAATGGGCATTATAGATAAGTCCTTGTTAGCATGATGTTCAAACTTGTATATATATATATATATATATATATCATATATATATTTATATATTATTTATATATTATATATACCATATGTTATTTTGCTCATATTATTGTTGGACACTTAAGAAAATGGTTATTTTGCTCATATTATTGTGACACTTAGAAATTCAATTAAAGATGTGTTTTTTTCTTATTTATGTGTTCACATTTGTATACAATAATGGTTTGAGTGAGATAACAATAACGTTGATTGTAATAATATATTATTTGTTGAATTCTTTCTTGATTAAAGTTATGAATTGAGATGGTCTGTGATGTATGGAAGGAATCATGTCGATTAATGACTTGTGACTGCCATAATCCGATCACTTTAATTCTAATTAAGTTAATATGATAAATTCAAGAAATGCACATGGGCCAAATGGGAGATTGTTATATTATTTTAATAATCTATATGGCCCATGTAATTGAAGGGTTGGTTCTAATTAAGGTGGCCCAAGATGATGGTTATTGGGCTTAATGGGATAAAGACCAGTTAGGGTTTCAATACCCTTCCTCTGCCTTAAAAAAGATCAAAGGAAATCAATAGCGTATGTTAAGAGAGCGTGACGGCTACCTCAAACACATAATGGTGATAGGTTGTTTGAGAGAACGTGAAAAGAAAACTCCCGCTGCTATTGATAATTCTCTAACCATTAAGAGAGAACTTACGGATAAAAGGCTAGAGCGAAGAAACATAGATCTACTGTTACGGTGAGAATCAAATTGCCGCAATGAGGTAATCAATAACTATGGATCAAGGAACGCATCCGCTTATTGTGTATTCTTATTAAATACATTCTATGAACAATAAGATCTAGACTATATTAAAGTTTTTTTAACATGACACTCTCAACCGCTGCCTTGCATAGAGGACAAACAAGAGTGGCTATAAGTTGGCGCCGCCATCTCTCTCCATCGGTGAGAAGCCTGCCATGGGCTAAAAACCACAGAAAGGAGCACACTTTGTGAGGCCTCTTCCAATGCCAAACCAACTCCCAAATGGGATCCTTCTACTACTAACCCACGGACATGAGCACTTTGTATGCTGATTTAATGGAGAAACACCTAAAAGAAGTTAAACACCAAAAAATAGTATTTGTTCCCACTTCAGAGAAGGGAGTTGGGGTAGAAGCTAAACTCGCCAAGACATCATTGCATAAATAATAATCTTAAAGTTTTCCAATTCAAGACCCCATCTGAAACAATATAATAAGAAAAAATGTCATTTCGCACATTGTCCAGCACCAGTCTGTGAGCGTAATTGATTAAACACACTCTACTGCCTATCCATGGGTCAAGCAAAAATCGAGTAATATCATCATTCTCTATTGACCATATCAAACCTTTCAACGGAAAAGGCATAGCTTATTGAATTGATTTAATAATTTTTTTAAGTGATTAGCATGAAATTTAAGGCAACTAAGATTTAAGTTATAATGAAGTTGAGTTTTTTTTTTTTTATTAAATTAAAGGAATACCAAATTGATGTTTTCTATAAAATATATTTTTAAACGATGACTAATAGATGTAGACCTCCTGCCCTAAATCCAATTGCACAAATAATTTAATTAATTAATAAAATTTTATATGGTCTTAGACTGACTAAGAACCCTTTAGTATGCTTGTGTTTTAAAATTTATATCTAGTGTTTAGGATTGAATTTATAACTAAAGTTTGGAGAGTAATTCATTTAAAATACTTTGTACTTTGCGAGTTATAATAATTGTATCCTATTTTCAACTTAAACTCCCGTACATTTCAATATCAAATTTAAATTACAATTACACTCTAACTTAAAATTTGGATTAAAAAATAAAATAATAAATTTATGGGACCCATAACAGACACACAAGTTAACCTAACAAAAGATAATCAATACTAAAATGCACCATATTAAATACCAACATTGCCTTTATCCTCTACATCTACAGGCATTGTTAAAGCAACAATAGCAAATTGTTTTCATTCTTCTTCTCATACGGTTTCCCTCTAGCTTTGGCTTGTCCTTCTCTTACTTCCTTAAATCCTAACCCCTCTTGCTCCAAAAGGATTAGATTCTGGTTGTCCATGTGACACATAAGTTAACCTAACAAAAGATAATCAATACTAAAATGCACCATATTAAACATCAACATTGCCTTTATCCTCTACATCTACAAGCATTGATAAAGCAACAATAGCAAGTTGTTTCCATTCTTCTTCTCATATGGTGTCCCCTAGCTTTGGCTCGTCCTTCTCTCATTTCCTTAAATCCTAATCCCTCTTGCTCCAAAAGGATTAGATTCTGGTTGTCCATATGACATTCAACTTGGCTAAGCGATCCGAAGAAGGCGGGTAGAGCAAAGCTTCTAAGATGACGAGTCTAGCTAGGATAGTGAACACAGAAATGAATCAAATTATACATTGAAATGGGGAATTGGAAGAACTCCAGGGTAAGCATGCTTGCTTAAGGGAAATCTTAGGATGGTTGACCTCCTATGAAGTTCCTCATTTCACTTGCGGGATAAAACCGTGTAGATCTTGTCAATCCAGCTGGATGAGGTAGAATTTGCTTGATCGAAAGTGGACAATTCCTATGGTGGTTAAAGTTAGGGCGTAACAATTGGTATCAGAGTTAGACCCTCTCTAGTGGATGTATGGCTTAAGGACAAACCATGCGGAAGCTAGTGGACTTGTGAGATCCCAACCCAGCTAAGCGATGCGAAGAGGGCTGGTAGAGTAAAGCTCCTAGAAGGCTTTTAGAATGGTGAGGCTAGCTATGGTAGTGGAATGTAGGACACAGGAATGAATCGAATCATACATTAAAATGGGGGAAACAAATCATTAAAGGTGCCTTTTATTGGAATGGACTGGATAACTGGAAAAAATCCAGCGTTTAGTGTACTCGCTTAAGGAAAATGACATATTTCTCATATAATTCTCAACCAAGCATTTACATACTTTCTAATGTTATATTTAACTCTTTAAATCATAATTAGCATACTTAAAATGGCATAGAAACACGACAAGAAAAATACAATTTAGCAACAACTTTTCCATTGCTAAATTTAGAAAAGCCGTTGCTAAAATCAAAATAGCAATGGATTGGCAACTGATTACTTCCCATGCTAAATATTGCGATGCTATTACTTTCGTGTCAGATTTTTTATCCATTGCCAAATTAGCATTGGATATATCAGTTCCTAATTGATGTAACATTTGTTGCTAAACATCGTGCCCATTTGGGTACCAATTTTGTTGCAATTCGTTGTTAATCCGTTGCTACAACATTGCTAAATCCGTTGCTCTATATTCCAATGCTAATTCTGTTGCTAAAATACATCAATGTATCATGAAATATCGTTGATAATTCATTGCTAAAACCATTTCTATTCACATCTGTGGCTAAATCTGTTACTAAATGATATCGATTTCTCAAAAAACATGTTGCTAATTCATTGCAAAATCCGTTGTCATTAATTCCGTTGCTAAATCAGTTGCTAATATTTTTGAACATTCTATAAAAGTCTGTGGCCAATCCCTTGCAACATCCGTTAGTATTTAACTCTGTTGCAATATCTCTTATTAGATCCATTGCTTAAACTCTTCTATAGTATCTTTTACCTTTTGTCTTGCACACAAGAAACAATCAGGTGAGTTGGAAAATCTTCTAACTTCAGCGTCCCAATTATCTTATCTAGAAAGGATAGCAAAGCAATGTTGAAGCATCTGCACCAACAATTGAACTAATTAAGGCTAAACCATCGGCCTAAAATTACAAATATTAAAAAGAAAAAAAAAAGAAAGAAATAAACATAAACAGATACAGATTGAAAAATAAACATAAACAGACTCTCTCTCTCTCTCTCTCTCTCTCTCTCTTCAATGATACCCACAAAAATAGAAAAAAACAATTGAAAATTTGAAAGAAAAATGAAATTTCCAATTGATAAATATTAACAGATACGGATTGTCCCATTATCATTTACCATTCTAAAAAACATCAAAAGACATAAATCATTTGATATTTTATAAAATATTATAAAGTAATAAAAATTGAGGATAACGCAAACACAAATAATATACAAAAATATAGTAAAAAGGTACCTCAAGTTTCAAATTTTGGGAGAACAAAAAGAAATGAGCAATCGCAAGAGTAGTAATGGTGCAACTTGAATTCCAAGCTCATCAATGTTTGACGGCAAAAGAGAGGAGTATGTGAGAGGAGTGTCTTGTTTGTGACAGAGAGGGTGTAAATCACACCTAACCTAATTAACTCTAATTACCAAAACACATCGTTCCTTTTCTTTTTTCTTTTTTAGTTTTACTTTTTTTTTCTGTTTTAATTTTAGAAGGTTAAGTTCTTTAATAAATGCTTTTCTAAAAAATTAGTTCTTCGATTTCCAAACCAGACTTAATTATAAAATTAGTTTTTAAATCTCTTAAAAAATAAAAATATTGTTTTGGATTATAGATAATAAAACTTACTTTTTATATAATTAGAGAATATTTATATTTTCATTTTAATTAATCAAAATATTTAATAATTTTGAGAATTCTTAATATCTTGTGAATAAAAACTATAAAATTAGCATTTTTTATCTATTTTTAAAAATAATAATTAAAATTTAGATAATTATAAATTTCATTTTCAATCCATTGCTAATCCATTGCTGATAATTCCCCTTGCTAATCTGTTGCAATTATACAAATCAATTTCACCTTGCTAATCACTTGCTAATCAGTTGCAATCTTATGGAGTTTATGCTGGAATATTTAGCAATGGATATCAAATCCGATGCCAGATACATTTGTTACCAATCCCATGCCAATACATTACTAATTAGCGCGCCATATTTTTCCCTCCAAAGTTAGCATCAGATTAGAAATCGGATGCTAAATTCTATTGTACATCCCTTGCTAATTCATTGCTCAATTACTTGCCATTATTTGTCGCGTAAATTAGCAACGTACTAGCCACGGCTAAAATCCATTGCTAATGTTCTGTGGCTAATCCGTTGTTAGAATTCTGAATTTATTTTCCACTTCCAAACTGTTGCTAATCCCTTGCCAAACGGTTGCTAACTAGCGTCGGATACTGTTTGATGCTAAATTTTTTTTGCTAAACTGTATTTTTCTTATAGTGAAAGCATAAATCAGATAATCATCACTCATAGGACTTCAATTTCCTATGAGTGACCAAAACTCATAACTTGACTCATTTACTATATATTCATACAAAAACATCCATAACCATAAAATCATAGTTAATTATCTCATTTTAAGACATAGATCACATTTATATTCAATTTTCACAAATTTCTAATGTTGCTTCACTTACATAAGAATTTTAAGCTAAATATCACAAAATTGATGCAGAATTTAACTTAATTATTACTTAATAATTCAAAAGGAGTCAAATTAAGTTAAAGGTATACATATAGGAGGTTCGACCAACATGCATTTTTTTCAATCAATGTATATAAATCACAACCATACCCAAAATTAATCTTTGTCATATACATATAGACATTATAATCTCAAATTATCAAAAATCAAAGCATAAAACTCCCAAGAAAACTACCATAGGTTCAACCAACATTCCACATTCATCACAATTGGCTAAATAAATATTTATAGTGATGTCACTAGGGCTAAAAAATGGAAAATTTTGAAAATTTGAACTGAAATAAAACAAATCGATTTAAAAAATGACATAAAAAAAATATCAAGTCTGAATTTATAATTGCTCTATGATGTGAGCCATGATAATAAAATGATGATTAGATGACAAATGTGCTATGACATTGAGAGGCTATGGCATTATGTTCAAAGTGCAATTATTAGTGTTAATGAACGTATTGTTATTTTGTTGTGGCATAAAATGTAAGTTGTTAGGAGTTGCTCACCATGCATTATTTTCCAGAAAGCATCTTCACATATATTGCTTACTTCTCCCTATTTCAGTCTTACAGGTTCTGTTGAGCATTTGGCGAGGCTTCTTCCTTCTTTCTAATCCAAGCCAATTTGAATAGACTAAGATAAGAAATTCTTAAAAATTTTCAAGTATGATATATTGCATGTAAGGTTATTCCAAACAGAATTTTTCATCGATAATTATAATATTTTATTTTTGGAATATGAAAATGAATGTAAATATTTGAATTTTTGAGTCAGATGATTAGGATGGAGACTACAATTTATTGAAAATAATTTTGTGCTTAAACCAAATATTGCTAAAAGGTTGGAACTTACCGATTAGTTAGTTGGCTTTCCACCTTTATATGTCTTAGACATTCGGCATTTTATTTAACGTGGGATTCTAACTCTTTTTCAACTTTCCACCTTATATGCCCTGTATATTAGACATTTTATTCAATGTGAGAATCTAATTCTCCCCTTATGCTCTTATTGTATTATTTGGTATTTTATGCAATATGAGATTCTAATTTTTTTTACGCCCAAACGCAATTAGAAGCCAATTGACACTTGAATTTTGAAAGTCTCTCTAAAATTGGATTGAGTCTTGCTAAGATTCAGATGAACAAATTGAAAGACAGTAGTACTAGACTGACCTGCTCTAGCACTGTGTTAGACCTTTTGAGTTGAAAGGTGAATGATTGGAGTAAATACTAAAATTCACTAAGAGAAATTTGGCTTATTGGACATGGTCAACCATTAGTAAAATGTTAGAACTACCTAATTTGCTAATGGATTTTTTATCCTCATATTTGGTGTTGTATTAAACGATTCCAACTTCAACATTAACCATTAAACTTACACAGAAAATTCGAGAATAAATTTAAGAATATTCTCCTAGATTATATGGCTAGGATTATTCCCTTGCCTTTGGAGTGAGAGTTGGGGCAATGATGATTAGCCATTTGATTATATGCACATTGGAGTGAACAATTTTGTAAAAGGAAACAATAGGCAATCCTTGACATGACTAGGGCCAATAAATGGGAAATTTTGAAAATTTTAAGTGAAATAAAACAAATCGATTTGAAAAAAAAATGACATATGGTAATAATAGGCAGAAACAACTAGTAATAGGATGATCTCACGGGTAATAATAAGCAGAAACAGAGAGTGGGAAAAAAGGCAGTAACCAGAAGCACAAATCAGGGAAGCTGTGGTGCCATATGGTCCTGTGATGGCGAATTGTGTCCAAAAACAGAAATCTTAGTGGACATTTATGAGCAACCCACAGTCTTTATATGTATCTTTCACAAGCAATGAAAGTCAAATTCGTGCCTGTCCAATGGACTTGCACTAAGATTCTTAGATGGTGACTTTGTTTTCTCCCGTAGCTATCAATTCCAATTCTTCCTTCTGATGGGAAATAAGAATTTAGAATTTGTTAGACCCAAACGACAATGAAATTTAGTCTGTTCGAAGTTTGAAGGGCCATTTCCAATCACAGGCTTTAGCTTAGCTTTCACTAATATGTGATTAAGACAATCTTCAATAGACAATCGCTTGGAGTGTGACGTTAGTATTTTGAAAATCGAATCGCACCAGCTAATCGAGCCGGTTAACTCGCAAACCAGTTTCTATTTCAGTCCGATTTTTTGCTGCAAACGACCCAGCTTTAATTTTAAACAAAAAACGGTTTAAGACACCAAAGTCCTTTTTAAAAGGTCATGCGTTTAAATTTTGAAATCCACAATTTTTTCTTAAGATATTTCGTAATAAATAAAACATATAAAAATTACAAATAAGTATTTTAAATTTTCTCAATATGGTGTAACCAATTTTTAAATATTGTTATAACACTTAAATTATTATAACTTATATTTTGATATGTTGATCATTATGTTAAATATATAATTATGATTATATTTTGTTAATTTTTTTTCTAAATAATGATAAAAAAAATTAAAAAGTAAAAAACAATTAAACCGAGTTGACCCAATTTAACTGTGACCCACTCATTAACCCAATTCAATGTCCAGTCCGATCTTAAAAACTGCTTGAGGTATGAATTTAGCAATTTGAAAAATTTAAGAGTGAAGAATACAAAAGTGAATATTGTAAAAGAGGAAGTAAGCCTCAAATTCAGAAACCGTTATCCTAATTTTGCATCACCGATGAAGCTTTACTCTAACGGTCAAAGTGTTACATTATAATTTGCCCTTCAAACGGGCTTATTCATATACATAATAGGGATAAATCATTAAAAATACCCTAAAATTTTGTGAGTAATTTTAATTGTACTCTAGATCCAACTTTATTCTTATAGTATCTTGAATTTTAATTTTAGTTACAATAGCACTCTAATTTCAAATTATAATCAATTTAATAAATAAAATATTATTTTTGTGAAAACCAATTTAACCTTTTTTTTCTAAATTAGATTTTTTTTCCCACTGACACTGCTTATAAATAAATAATATTTATATAAATATTAAAATAAAAAATAATCTATTCAGTTTAAAAATAAAATATTTTTATTTGTTTATATAATATTGACAACAAGTAATGATTCCCTAAAAATAAAATAAAATGACGCCACAATGAATAAAATTTATTTTTATAAGAGATTTAATCTGAGTATGAATAAAATTTCATGCTTAAAAATGGCAAAACAAAATCTAATTTATAAGAGAATTAGCCTGAGTATAAACAAAATTCCATACTTAGAAAATGGTAAAACAGAATCTAAACTAATATTTTATACTTATAACTAACTAAAATTATTTTACTTTAAATTTAAATTCATAATTAATATTTTATTCATTTGGATATAATTTGAAATTAGGGTGTCATTGTAACTAAAATTGAAATTCAAAATACAAAGAGAAAAAAATTGAATTTAGGGTACAATTAAAACTACTAGCAAAATTTAGAATATTCTTAATGATTCAGCCTATATAGTAGTATCTCCTGTTTAAAAAAATGGGAAATAGATCCTTTTGAACTAGAGTGAAACGGTTGTAATACCTCAAAACCGTTAATTGTTTGTTTTCAAGTTGTATTAATCATTTCTGAAACTGTTTTTCAAGTCCACATTGATACTTCGAAAACATTTTTTTATCTTCGGAAGATGGAAATATCCAGTTTTAGAGGCAAGTTCGGCCTGAAAGCAGTTTCGACAACACGGCAAAGTGGAGTGATCTGGCAAAGTTCAGCCACCAAACTTCGTATTTCAAACCCGAAAGTGCTAGGTTTCCTAAACCCTAAAAGGATTATCCAAACTTGATTCCATTCACTCCAACTCCAATATCAACACACTCCAACTTCTCCAAACAACCAAACATAACTTCAACATTCTAAATCAACATCAAACATAATCTAATATAATGGAATGACAAATATATTTATGTAATGTAATTAATATTCTATTACCATTTTTGATTATATAATTGAAAATTTAATAGAATGTAACCATTAGATTATATGTTTATAAATAAGTAATGTGATTGGCACGTCATCATCTCCACCACAACCACCATCGTCGCCACCACAATTTCAAAGGATTACATAAGAGAGGCAAAACAAAAACACAAACAAATAGCTCCCATTTTCTTGATCAACATATTGTCTCTAATATAGACATATCATGCAACTAAAATAAGAGAATAAAGGAGACTTAAACCTAGACATGGCCAGTTTATTGAACCATCAATTCCAATTCATGGAACCAGCCATTCAAGATTTTAAATATATTAAACCTGAACTAACTCTTGAGCCGTCAGTTTCAGTTCAAAACTTTGAACCAACGGTTTCGAACCGGCTCTAGTTCATCTGCAGTACGGTTTGATTCCATTTTGGTTCCAATTCAAACTGAAACAGTGGCTTGTCTACTTAAACCAAAACGGCGCTTCAGAATAGGTTTGTCATATATGCATGACTTTAAGGGTCTTGTTGCTTATCACTCAATTTAACACGGCTTTTATGAGCCATGTTGCTCTCATTTACTTGTTTTCAATTGATTATATTGGATTTCTATGGACCACTTGAATAAATATATACTATTTGATTATAATTTCCCCTACATTTGTTAAATTCTTAATAATTTCTTATTTAATAATTATTATGGAATGAGCTCAAAATTTGTATGTAGCCATAGTAAATTTTCTATATATTGCAATATGGTTATTATTTTCTATAACCACCGCTCCTCCAACTGCAGTTGAGTCCCTAGTATCTTTGTTTCCCATTATTGTTCTCAGTTTCATTCTCCCCATCCTAAACCAAAATTTATTAACCCAAAAAAGGTCATGATTAGGTTCACAATAGGAACGAGATTGATCATGGCAGCAGCAAATGTTGTAGATGTTCGTATCAATCTTTCTGCATATGAATTTCAATAACGTAAAGTATTAAGTATTTAGCAAAAGTAGGATATCTATAAAAAAAAAAAAAAAAAAAAAAAAAAAAAAAAAAAAAAGCTACGCAAGCTACAACTCGGTGCTAAGTTGTAGTCCAAAAAAAAAAAAAAAAAAAAAAAAGCTACGCAAGTACAACTCGTGTAAGTTGTAGTCCATAACGAGCCAAAAATTCATAAACAAGAACAAGTAGAATAATTTAATTAACAGAACAAGAAATTATATATATATATATATATATTACCCTTCAAAGACGAGCAAGAGGACCCATAAAAGCTGTGCAAAAAATCCAATGATAAGCAATAAGAACCCTCAAAACAATCAAATAAAGCAAAACAGTGCTTGAAAAAAGAAAGATAAAGAAGAACAATGCCAGACCTTATAAATTAATCTAATGCTGAAAAGAGACTGCGGACTCCAATGAAATATTAATAATGATTAGATTCTCATTATCAATCTACTAGCCCCCAAGTTAGTGAGTAAAAGCCTGCAATATAAAGTAAAAAATCCTGCATCTAGGCTAGCTAAAGAGCATGCAGATATAGACTCCTTTTACTTTTTAGACTCTAAAACACAACAACAATTCAACATCAATAAACCGCAGCAAAAACGAAAAAAAAAAATTATTTTTGCAGCATGTCAAAATATCTAATTAAGAAGCATGTAAAGCATATAGCTGTAACTGATATAAACTGCAACAAAGCAAATATCACCAATTAGTAAAAGTTTAAACTCAACAGAGCCCCTGCAACAGAGCAAATATCACCAATTAGTAAAAGTTTAAACTCAACAGAGCAAGTAGCTCTTTGAGCTTGTAATATATTTCATCCGGCATAAGCTAATTCAGTAGCTTGCTGACCTTCTCAACTCTGATACCAGACATTAGCGCTCCTAGACAACTCAACAACCAAAAGTCATGGGACTTAAAAATGGATGTTCTAAAATAGAAACAAAATGAAATTTTCAAGTTTATTTATAAGATAATCAAATTAATACTAAAATAAATTTCAAGCCTATAGAGGAATACCCACATATAAATAACGAGATTTCGTAGAGGCATGCTATAACCTGAAAGCATCCAAAACTCTCTTCTATAAATAGACAAATAATGCATCAAAATTCCCATACTTTAGCCATCCAATTTCCAGTTTCTGTACAGCAGACATGAATACCTCAATTTTCCTCTTAGCCTCCTCCAGGCTTTTGGTTCTACTTTGCAATTGATGATGACTCTGCAACAGCATCAGAAACAACCTTAAAAATGAGCATGCCCAGATAAGCTAAAAAAAATACAATTAGAAAAGGATATCTAAGTTCAAGGAATTATATTCCAAGTTTATTTATTAAATAAACTACGTATATTTATTGCTTAGACTAAGAACTGTAATTAAACATTTATATCATTTCAATGTAAACTGAAGTTATCCAAACATAAAAATATCAAAAAAATTTTGGGTTCTTCGCAAAAAAGCCAGAAATGAAATTCTATTCCAAAAATTGAATGGAATCCATTCCCAATTCCAGAGCAAACCAAACATGGCCGAACTATTGCAAATGAATAAAATCAATCTCCACTTCACAATGGAATTAGATAAATAACTTGGGGAAATTACTGTTTGCAATACAGCAGCAGGAATTTTTGGAAGCAAGGACATATCAGTTATTTTATGATTTTGGTGCGATGGATATGTTATAATTTAATGTCTTACCATCAGTTTATTTATATAATTAGATAAGGGTTAAGAGCCTATTTGGTTCAATGGTTGTAGTTAGATATTGGTGGCTGATTAGCAGTTGATGGCTACTGATTTTTTCTTGCAGGCAGGTAGCTAGCAGTTGGAAGGCTAAATGCAAACAGCAACAAAAATCAGCTTTTATCATTTCAGTTATAATTTTAAACCGCCAACCAATGGACTTTGAAACGTTTCTCTAACTGCTAGAGTCACTGAACACCCTAAACCACGGTTGGAGGTCCAAACGCTCAATGGTGGAACATATTTGCTCATCCAAACAGGCTTAAGAGTCCAAGCACTTGAGGGTTCAGCAGTACCTTTATGCTGATAAACACCAAGCTTGTAATGCTTTCTTTAATTTCCTGGTGAATAAAATCCCAAAACTTATGCTCCATCAGTTGCGATGCAACTCTAACCCTATTAAGTGCTAGGCTTTTCTCATAGGAGTCCTAGAGCATTTAGAATGAGGCTGGCTAATTTATATAACTTCAATTTGTGACCAAAGCTAAATGCATGATAAAAATGAATTATCTATTGAAATATAACTGAATTTACCTCTTGCCTCTTAAACTTTGGTAATAAATCTGGGAGTCATTCTACCGGGACTCACAAAAAAAACAGGCAGCAGGCCAAGCACGGAATTCCAGCTGCCAATGAGGCAGCCTCTTTAACTTAACGGCGGACACTTTTTCAGGGGACTTCTTCTTCCCAGCAGAAGGTTAGGAAGCTCAGACCCAGGCACAGATCCAAACATTCGTTAGGAATGCATTACCGGCCATTCATCAAGCAGGTAAAACACATGGAAAGATGCTCCAACAATAAATAGTTCCAAAAGAATACAGTTCACTAAGCAGAAAATAATCACACGTAATAAGTATGTTAAGGATTAGCTGTAAATAGAATTCTGTTAGGAGTTAGATTCCTAATAGGTTTATAGTGTATATATATATATATATATATGGTAAAACACATGCGAAAGATGCCCAACAAGTAAATAGTTCCAAAAGAATACAGTTCCACTAGCAGAAAATAATACACGTAATAAGTATAAGGATAGCGTGTAAATAGAAATTCTGTTAAGGAGTTAGATTCCGTAATAGGTTGTATCAGTGTATATATATAATATATAATATATAATATATGTGATGAATGTGTGTTGTGGTGTGTGTGTGTGTGTGTGTCCCTATTGATGAAACAAATAAGAATAATATTTTTTCCACATTAAAACTACATGGTATCAGAGTAATCAAATATTAAGTTCCTCGTAAATCTTCTTAAATTCTATGAAATAAGCTGTAAGGGGTTTATCTTGTTGGTCGGCCCAATAAAATCCTTGGCAGCTCATACAACGAGATAGATTACCTTTTCCCGAGTACAAGAATTCAAGATATTCCATTAATTCTTTAAAAAACTCACAATGATTAATTAACCCAACCACTTCACTGTCAATAGAATTTCGAATCAATAAAAATAACTTAACATCTTCCCTTAGCCAACTTTGCCTAGTTTCATCTGTTGGTGGATCATCAATTAGATGATCATCTATTAAGATGATCATCTGTATTAGATGATCATCTTTTTCAACACTCCTCAAATAAATTCTAATTGTCTTACTCCAATCTAAATAATTAATTCCTTTCAATTTATGTTCTGTGATTAGTTGACCTGAGCCTGTGTCATCCATCCACTCCTCAGTTAGACCTTGACCTTCCCATTGCTCTTCGAAAAGGTAAACGCAATTTTACCTATCCTATTTCTTCTTTTGTCAGTTATGATCATCTTTCTTCTTCATTTCGTTGTTTTGTAAGTAACCTAGACTATGTTTCTACCCCTAAAACTGTTGTCCAAGCTTTGGCACGTCCTGGTTGGTGTGCAGTAATGAAAGAGGAGATGGCTGCCTTAGATACTAATGGTACTTGGGATCTTGTGCCTCTCCCGGCAGGTCAGAAAGCTATTGGTTGTAAGTAGGTTTTTACCATTAAAGTGAGTCCTGATAGTCTGTTGCTCGTCTCAAGGCTCGATTAGTTGTTAAGGGTTATTCTCAGATTTATGGCCTTGATTACTCTGATACTTTTTCTCCTGTAGCCAAATTGTCTTCTGTTCGTTTATTTATTTCTTTAGCAGCTATTTTTGAATGGCCTTGATTCTCAGATTTATGGCCTTGATTACTCTGATACTTTTTCTCCTGTAGCCAAATTGTCTTCTGTTCGTTTATTTATTTCTTTAGCAGCTATTTTTGATTGGCCTTTACATCAGCTGAATGTTAAAAATGTCTTTCTTCATGGGGATCTTCAGGAGAAAGTTTACATGGAGCAACCACCAGGCTTTGTTGCTTAGGGGAAGTCGGTAAAGTGCGTAAAATTTGAAAATCTCTTTATGGCCTAAAACAGAGTCCTCGAGCTTGGTTTGGTAGATTTTGCAATGTGGTACACCAATTTGGCATGCACAAGAGTACTTCTGATCATTCTGTATTTTTCAGAAGTACTAAGACTGTTTTGGTTCTACTTGTGGTTTATGTTGATGACATTGTTATTACAGGGAGTGATTCAGCCGTGTGAGGACATTGTTTATTGAAGCACCGAGATTGAAACAGGGCAGGGGTGATGTTCAGCGGGGGCGACGCTGGGGGCATTAACATCACATTTAAGTCATTTCCTGCTCAGTACTCAATTTCAGACAATAAGACCTTTACAAAATTGGATGTGGGAAAGAGGTAATTTTAATGGGTATTTAAAGTGTTCTAAGGTGTGAGATATTGAATGGTCATCATTGCAATTATCTCATATAGAAAGTATGTCAACATAAACTTACTGAAGGACTCCCAACTAAAAAACTCGAAAGTATGAAGTGTCAATAGTTCCAGAGTATATTGTTCTTCTCATATAGTAAATTAAAAAAACTTTTTTAAAAAATTTATTTTATAAATTAAAAAAAACATTAAAAGAAATAAATGCAATTATTATAAAAAAAAATAATAATAATATAAAAAATATAATTAAAGAAATTATACGTTATTAAATAAAAGATCTTACACTAAATATTTCTTTGAGACAATTTCAATTGAGGTGGCTATGTTTAAGAGGCTATTTTGATTTGGGCCCTGAGATTGCTGAATTAAAAAATTTAGATGAGGGAAACTGAATATCTCTCATCATAACACCAAGTAATTCAAACCTCGTACACAGATACTATTGCTTTACTTATTTTGATTGAGAGCGTTCTTTAAGCCAAGTGTTTGGGAGTCTTCTCTTCTACTGAGTTACATTTGAAGTTATGTATGAGTCCCAACCACCAGATCATTCTTGAGGGCGTAGAACAAAACTAGTAAATTAAAATAAAAAAAAGATATATAAAAGAAAAAAAAACCTTTCGGTTTGTTATTTAAATTGACGCTGAATTATCTTACAGTAATACGTCCAGATATTGCTTACTTTGTGAGCGTCTTAAGCCAGTTTATATCTTCTCCTACTGTTATCCATTGGAAAACTTTATGACAGATTTTGTGCTACTCGAAAGGTAATCCAGGTCGTGGCCTCCTTTACAGTAATCATGGGCATTTGGACATTGAGTATTTTTCATATGCGAATCAGGCAGGTTCGAAGGTTGATAGAAGATCAACTTCAGGATATTGTGTCTTTATGGATGGAAACTTGGTATCATGGAGGAGCAAGAAACAAAATGGAGTCTCAAGATTGAGTGCTAAATCAGAATATCAAGCTATGGCACAATTTGCTTGTGAATTAATTTGGATTCGTCAGTTGTTAGAGGAAATTGGCTTCAAGTCGTCCTTGCCTACAAAATTATGGTGTGATAATCAGGCTGCTCTTCTCATTGCATCAAATCCAGTATTTCATGAACGAACAAAACATATCGAAATTGATTGTCATTTCATTCGTGAAAAGATACAATAGGGTGTTATCTCTACAGGGCACGTTAAAACAAGTGAACAGTTAGGAGATACATTTACAAAAGCTCTAAATGGACCTCGGTTTAACTACTTTTGTAACAAGTTGGGCATGATTAACATCTGTGCTCCAACTTGAGGGGGAGTGTTAAGGATTAGCTGTAAATAGAATTTTGTTAGGAGTTAGATTCCTAATAGGTTTATAGTATCTTGTATATGTATATACATCCCTGTTGCTGGGCCACTTTAACGAGGGAGTAGTTATTATGGATTTTACATTTAAAGACTGTAAATAAGAGAATATTATTTTTGTATAGGTAAGTTTTAGAAATGTGTTCCTAATAGGTTATATATCTTGTCATCAAAATGTAATATTAATGTGTCCCCTATTAAAGAAAAAAATTTTGGAAATAGTACAACAAGAATATTATTTTTTCAACACTATATAAAATACTTTATTCACACAGATATATATAAAAAGACGTGATAAAGTATTCCTAACACAAGGGAGAGAACCGAGCGCATAAAGAAATGCTATGATTATAATAGAAAATTAGAGTGATAGCCTTCTATTGTAGAGAGACCAAACTAGCGCTGAACGTTTAACATGTGTGACACCAAATTTTGAAAAGCTTATGTGGAACGTAATATTAAGCCATTCCAGATTATAAATCCAATCTTACCCAGCCATGTCCTTGAAACCACCTTATCTATATTTGCAGCTACATCAAAGATGACTTAAATATAGAATAAAATTTTGGAGTTCATTCAACAATTTAGATTTAGTCACGAGAAACACATATTGCAGGACATGGACTATAAATGGTGACATTAAAGTTATTTAACATTCAGTCTATTTACATTTTAAAACAAGCCTTAGAGCAACCAAACTTAAAAGACTTACTCCTACATACTCTAAGCTTGGGGTCGTACTATTTGATTATGTAGGCGTTTGAACTTAAATGGATAAATATATATAACTTGGTTTAAGATATTTTCCCATTCTTTATGTTTTTCAGCTTAAAATATTAGAGTTAGGTCATGAAATATTGGATATACAAGTGTATAAAATTTAGATGCTATTTAGTCTAAATCTCCAGGACAGAGAATTACTTCGCCCAAATTAATAATATCCTCTCGAGAGGCACAAAATCTAGTTCAATTGCTGCCAATGCAGAGAGGGTGGAGAAAAAAAACTAACAAAATAGAAATGAAGATCAAATACAAAAAATCTAGCCGGATGTAAAAAAAAGGGGCTGAATATGCCAGAGCTAGAGTGGGAGAACAAAACCACCCTAGATTAAAAGACAACTAAAATTTAAATCATATATTCCTGTCTTTTATTAGGGGCGGAAAAGCACTTGAGAGAGGAATGTTGATTATTCGCAAACTCCTTAAACAACAAACTGTCCGGAGAGTTGTATTTGATAAGCGTAATTGTCTTCCAACTTGAGGGGGAGTGTTAAGGATTAGCTGTAAATAGAATTTTGTTAGGAGTTAGATTCCTAATAGGTTTATAGTATCTTGTATATGTATATATATGTGTCCCTATTGATGAAACAAACAAGAATAATATTTTTTCCACATTAAAACTACAAAGTAAAAGACGTGATAGATCTAAACAAGGACAAACACCAAAGAATGCATGATAAAAATGATATCTATTGAAATATAGCTGAACTTACCTCTTGCCTCTTAAACTATGGCAGAATGCATTTCCAGATTTCAGTCTTCCAAGCATGTCCTTCTATCATATATTTGCAGCTACAAGAGACAAAAGAAAATTGGGGCGACAATGGAATGGATAAAGGACTAAGTTTAACATTCAGCTATTTACACAACAGCCAACAACACTAAGCCTTAGTCTCAAACTAGCTGGGGTCGACTATATGGATCCTTAGTTTCCATTCTGTTTCAGCTAAATTAGAGTCTAGCTAATTGGATCAGTTATAAATTAGAGTTCAGCTACTTGGACAGAGAATTACTCCCATAATAAACCTCTAAGCAATCTTTCAATTGCTGCCATGCAGAGAGGGTGAGAAAGACTAACAATAGATGAAGAAAAACAAAAACTAGGAAAAAAG
This sequence comes from Jatropha curcas, assembly GCF_014843425.1. The sequence continues at coordinate 21,084 of NW_023591341.1, read as the reverse complement.
GGCTGAATTGCCAGCGTGGGAGACAACACTAGACACTAATTTATCAAATTGTTCTTATTTGGCGGAAAAGCACTTAAAGGAATTGATGCAACCCTTAAACAACAAACTTCGAATTTATTCTAATGCAATTCTAATTTTAATTCAAATTTCATGCAAGTTTTTTCTATTTAGGAAAATTGTGCAAATTCCTATTTTGTAAACTACACATTTACTATTATTGGGCAACCTTTTTTTTATTTTCAGTAGTAGTTCTCTTATTCAAAAAGTTTTTTGCATATTATTTATTGTTTTAGAATTTCCATGTTTGTACTAAACCCTAAGGGCAGGGTTAGTCATGAATTCTCTATTAATACCTATAAATATAGCTGTATGATTAGATTTTTTATAAAAGAAACATAAAAATTTAAATTTTGTTCATTTGAAAGGCCTATCTACCCAGTGAGTCTCCTTTTTCTCTCTTTCTCCTCTTATTTTTTTTTTTTTTAATCCATAGCATTACTACCAAATGCTTCCTAATCTCATTCTTATCATCCTATTTAACCTTCCCTTCTAAAATTTGAACCCAACACTCATAAATTGCTTGAAAATTGATGCAATAAAACAATAGTAGCAGATTCTCCATCCATTAAGCATAGCAAAATGATAGAATTCGAAAATGCTACTTACAATTGGCATGTTTAAGCTCCTCTCTTCATCTTTTAATCATAAAATAAAAATAATTGTATAAATAAAGCCGAGTTCACCTACCTAAACATATAAAGGACCAAGCACATTTCCATTGGTTGACGAAATAAGCAAGTTTCTTGACTTTTCCATCTCTACACAGAGTCAATCTTAGGAATGTAGCCTTCCCTTTTCATTTCCTCATTCAGTAAATCATAGATTTCTATTGAATGATGATGTAAAGTATCACCAGCATGAAATTCATGAAATTGTGATCCAATCTCAACCCAACTACAACCAGGAATCTTAGTGACACCATGCCGTCTCATCAACACCCTCATTTTTGCTGAGTCATCCCACCTTCTAAAATTTGCATATATCTGAGATGAGATAATATAGTTTCCAGAATTTGATGGCTCCATCTCTAAAAGCATTTTACTCACCCGTTCACCCACATCTACATTTTCGAGCTTCTGACAAGCACCAAGCAATGCTCCTAGTACAATTGCATCTGGTTTTCCAGGCATCCTTTCAATGAAGTCCCAAGCTTCATACAAATGTCCTGCGCGTGCTAAAAGATCAACCATACAAGAATAATGCTCAATCGTTGGTACCAATCCAAATGAGGTGTTCATTGAATCAAATAACTGATGGCCTTCATCAACCAATCCAGCATGAACACATGCAGACAGGACTCCTACAAATGTGATTCCATTTGGTTCAACACTACCATCATTTAGCATGCGCCTGAATAATGATAATGTTTCCTGAGCTCTCCCATGAAAAGCAAGAGCAGAAATCATGGCATTCCAGGAGACCTCATTTTTATGAGGCATGCTTTCAAAAACCCTTAGTGCATTGTCTAAGTTCCCACACTTTGCATACATATCAACTAAAGCACTGGCAACGTACACGTCATGTTGAGAGCCCCTCTGTAATGCATATGTCTCAACCCATTTTCCCATATCAAGGGCCCCAATTAAAGCACATGCAGATAGTACAACCACCATTGTGACATTATCTGGATCTACGCCTGACTCTCTCATGTCATTGAACAGTGTAATTGCGTCATCTGATGCTCCATTCTGTGCATAACTGTGATTCTAGGCAAGAAACAAATTAATAAATGGTCAAAGCATCCAATGCACGCAGTTAAAGTACAATAACATTTTTCTTTATGTATATGTGCCTTGAAGTATTTGGCTTTTAGGCGAAAAAATTTCAGAAGTCAAATAGCTGGTCACTTGCCAAGCATATCACAATTATCAAAGATAACAATTGAACAATGTAAAACATAGTGTTTTAAAATGTTAACCCAAGATAAGCCATTACATAATCTTACAAAGGATAAAGCAGAGCTAATTACCCAGTGATCATGGCATTCCAAGCCACAACATCCTTCTTCACCATTCCATCAAAGACTCTCCTTGCCGATGTCAAATCCCCACACTTCCCATACATATCAATCAGAGCAGACCCTAAATATGTATTCAACTCCATCTTCTTCTCATCAACAAACCCTTCCACCCACTTCCCTAAACTCAAATCCCCCAAGTCCCCACATGCTCCAAGAACACTCACCAATGTCATCTCATCAGGCACAAACCCTTGTTCCTTCATTTCCCCGAACAACCTCACTGCATCTTGTGCAAAACCCATTTTCGAGTACCCTGAAATCATCGAATTCCACGACACCAAATCTCTCTCACAAATATCATCAAATACCTTGTATGCATATCCCAATTCACTACACCTTGCATACATAGTAATCAAAGAATGATTCACATGACAATTCTGATCCAAACCAATCTTAAACACCATAGAATGCCCTACCTGCCCATGATTCAATGCTAAAAGATTTGCACATGATATGAACAAAAATGGGTAAGTGAAATTATTCGGTTTTAGGCCTAAAAACTTCATCTGGTAATATAATTGAATAGAAAGAGGGTATTTTCTCCATGTAGCTGTCAGGCCTCGGATCATAATATTGAACGCATAATCATTGGGATTGGGGATTTGGGAAAAAAAAAGGGAAGCATATGTAAAGTCTTTAAGGGCAATTATTTTGGAGAGAAGGAAATTGGGTTTTTGTATTGAGTTTATGAGCATTTGAGTGTGGATTTGTTGTAGCGGCTTTGTAGAAAGGCATAGTTTCAAGAGATTTAACAGTTTTTCTGTAGGAGTTTGTAATTGTTGGTGGAGGCCATTGGGACATGCAGAAGGAACATAGCGCGAAAATAGAGTTGAGGAAGGTGTCGTTAAGGACATTTTCTTGGCAACAACTCGTCAGAGAGATTGAAGCTACATATACCATCATTATAAGGGAAAATAATTATTTGATACCAATGGTTTGGCCAAATTAATTAAGTAACTCTCGCTTTTTGGTGCTCTTTTTCTTATATAAATTAGTGCATTAGTTAATTCTAATCAAAAATAATTAAATTAAAAGAAAACACACCTAAAAAATTAATTGTTTAAACGAAATCGAAATACTCATTTCCATAAAATTAGAATGAGTTTTATACAGTTGCCACCTAAATTTCATTATTATGTAAACTTAATAAAAACTTTTATTTGACTCAAATTTAGAAAAGGTATGCTAGTCGATGAAACCTAATTAATTCTTTTTTTTTTCCTACTAAATCTAGGTTGATCTAGATGCTTTCAAGTGTCGAGATCTTCTGCTCTCCATCCCAATCTCTACTAATTTACAGCATTCATCCCATATATTAATGAGAATAGTGTTTCACTTATTGCCTTTCTAGGAGAAGTTCTATATGCCTATAGGACAGTATAGGTCATATGCCCATTAGCTTTCTTGTCATCTAGCCTCTTTTTCAAGCTTTGTATAAGTTTTCCATTAGGTACCTCAGTTAGAAGTTTGTTTGAGGATAGGTGATCAAAGTAAAATGAGGCTCAATATTCTAGTCTTGACAAAAAGACTTGAATTAGAAAAACTCAAATTATTTCTAGTTATTGATCAGTTTACTTGCTTAAAGGAATAATGTTATGTTTGGTGCATGTATTTAACTTTTTTTTTTTTCTATTTTGGTATTTGAACGGAAAATTATGAAAATTGAGTGTCCAAACTTGCATTTTTTTCAATTTAGTGTCTCCTAATGACATTGACAATCAGAATGTCTCATAAAACTAAGTGGGACTCACATTTGCTTATATATTTGCTTCCGTGCCTTGCCTTGACATTTAATCCACGTAGGCTGATAGCATGGAAAAACTAATAAAATGACCCATTTAACCCAATTTATTACTTCCCCAAACAATTACCCCAACCCACAATGGCGGAGCTAGATTTTTTAGTGGGATCACTAATTTAATTTGATTTTTATTGGAACCAATTAGATTAAAAAATCTAAAATTTTTCATTTTTATATACTTTTTAAATTTCTTTTTATCAATTAAATTGACCCACTTCAATGGCTCTGGCGCCCCTTGCGAACCCACCATCTCATTCGCAATTCGCAATTCGTGATCTAAGCCCCCTTTCTTCAAGAAGAACTACAAAATGGATACTCATTTCTATTCACCATGAACTAAAATCTGAATTAAAAAACAAAAAAAAAAAAAAAAAAAAAAAAAAAAAAAAAAAAAAGAAAAAGAAACATACCAGTGAATCGTAAAAAAAAAAAAAAAAAAAAAAAAAAAAAAAAAAAAAAAAAGAAAAGAAACATACCAGTGAATCGTAAATGAGACGGTGGATTGGGATAATTGTTTGGGGCAATAACAAATTGAGGTTAAATGGATGATTTTATTATTTTTGCCATGCTATCAGCCGATATGGATTAAATGTCAAGCCACGTAAGTAAACACATAAGCAAATGAGGATTCCACTTAGTCCCATCATTCAGGTTGTCCATATTATCATAAGTTACCAAATTAAAAAAAAAATGCAAATTTGAACACTCAATTATCACAAATTTCCGTTCAAAACCAAAATGAAAAAAAAAGCGAAGTACATGCACCAAAATAACATTATCCCCTTGTTTAAATACCACCTCATATTTGGTAAAACTGTATGATTTTGTTTGGAGTTATTATAGCTAGTTCCTCAGCTTCTATCCATTTGAAAAAATGATTATGATTTAGTACCACAAACTTTCTTGATTCAGCTCACAAACTTTCTTGATTCGATTGTGACTAGAAAAGGTCTCAGTATATTTATCCCTGATTGAGCAAATGACCACACATATCCTAAGATATTTTTCATTTCTTAGCTACGTTATAGTTGTTTATCATTTCTTCCTCTTTTGTGGTGAAGGTACCTACAATTGATTAAACACAAGTTGTGAATCGCAAAATATTCTAAGTTTGTTTGCTCGTACCTCTATTGCAAACTTGTTACGAGAGCCTTATATTTTAATGCATTATTAGTTAGCATAACGTTAAAGCAAACTACATACTTTAAGGTTACCTTGCCTAAACTAATCATCAGTATTCCAACACCTAACCTATATTCCAGATGCTCCATCAGTTTACAATTTTGATATTCTTAGCTCGGGCCTTTCCTTACTCTCCTCTTCATTCCCCGAAAATTTCACAACAAAATATGCCAACACTTATGCTTTTTAAAGGAGGATGAGGAACATGCCAAATGTCAAATTACCCCAGTTGGATTGATCATTTCACTAGACAACTCAAAGTTTCAACATTTTGCAGGATTTTAGGGAGTGAATAGTTTGTTCTAATATATATTTCATGAGATTCAAAATAATGCCAAAATCTTGTTGCTGATGTTAAAATTGCGAATGCCAACTTTTCAATGTTTAGGTAATTCAGCTCAACATCTCTCAACAGTTCATTAATATAAAATAATAGGAATTATTCTTCTTCTCCTCTCGAACAAGTACTCATACAATAGTTTCTCAAGTAGTTACTAAATAAAGGTAAAGAGGCTCACTCATTTTCAGCTTGCTCAATAAATGAGGTAATCTTAGAAAATCTTTTAAGGAATCAAAAGGCGGTTCATAATCTTTCGTCCACTGAAAGTCTTTTAATATTTTAAGACTCGATAGAAAGGCAAACATCATTTGATCGAGGAAGAGATAAACCTATCTAGTGTTTTTATTCTCCATTTAATTTTCCACCTCATTTATGTTATTCTATGGAAGATTTCTAATACAGCTCAAATTTTTTCTGACTTCACCTCAATTCCTATTTGAGAGATTATAAGTAAAAGGAATTTTCTTAATCGAACTCCAAATGCAAATTTCTCCGACTAAGCTTCATCTTGTATTTCTGTATGTGAAATGCCCTAGCTAAATCTTGAGCATGATCTTCCGCCTTGACACTCTTCACAATCATATCATAAATATATACTTCAACTGACTCATCTATCAAGTCTTGAATATATGATTGACCAACCTTTGGTACATAGCTCCTGCATACTTCAACCCTTGTCTGTTATAAAGCTCATCTTTTCCTCGTCAAGCTTATTCATCTGTATCTTATGAAAACCAATCGTTGCATCAACAAAGTTGTACAACTCATATCCTAGTGTGGAGTCCACTAATCAATATTGGACAATATTGGATATAAGACTTTAGGACAAGCTCTATTTAAGTTTGTGAAGGGGTCTGTAGCATCATCAAGAATTATTATTTTTATTCAAGTTTTGTTCGTGGCAATTTTTTTTTTTTAAATTGGTAATGGTTGTTTCTTCATTTTTTGGTTTGATGTTGCTGAGAAATTTGCTGGTTTGTCCGTCTATGTTAAAGCAAGGCAATGATTCAGAAAGTTGGCCCAACCCAATAATGAGAGAAGAGTTTTGTCTTTTAGCATTAGGGTATTTTCTATATTTTATATTCATTTAAAGGAAAAAAACAGTTGAAATTGCACGGAATGAGTATTTAATGAGACGGAATTAAATTTTAAGGATTAAATATTTAATATTCAAAAATGCAAGAACGAATTAATTAATTTCATAAAATCTCATGGACGAAATAATTATTTTTCCATAATCTAATACAAAATGCAAACAAGTAATGTTATTAACTGTGTACAGACAACCACAATTTTTTGAGAAAAACCAATAAGTATAAAGGTAAAAAAAAAAAGAAATGATTTACATTTAAGCATTTGATTTAAACTCAAATTGTATAAAAGAAAAGAGTAATATTTATTAAATTTTAAATAAATATTTGAATTTATCATCAAACTGTATTTAAAAAACTACGAGAAATCTTGTGTTTTATAGTTAATCAAAACGAAAATGTTTAATTGCAGACTGAACTAAGTGGAGGACAAGGGAAAAAATCAAAAAATATTTTTCCAGTTGCTAGCTCAACAGAGAACACCATGTAAGTTATTTCTTCTTTTTATTTTTCCATTTTATTATTAAAACTATATCAGTATTTTTTGAGGAGGGATTGTAGATTTTTTTTTTCTCTATGGTTGAAGAGACAAATTGAGGATTTATTCGAAGGGGATAAAATATTTATTTTATGTAACCTATTTTTTATTAATTAATTAACTTATTTATTTGTTTAAATTGCAATCAAGAACAACAAAAAATAAAAAGATTAGAATAAACTCATGAAATGACCAATATTGAATATTGGTATGATTTGCTTTGTAATTTCCATTTACTGACTTGAGTTTAATCTTTTTTTTTTTTTTTCCATCAACAAATTTCATTAAATCATAGTCTTTTCAATTGAAAAAATGGTTGATTTTTGAGATTCAAATTGGTAATTTTTTAATGTAATTTGTTTCTTGTTATATGTTTGAGTTTTAGAGAGTTTTATTCTTAATAATAATTGTTTTATCTTTTTTTTGCTACTGAATCAATTTGTAACTACTATCAACTTGATTTACCTTCATTGCAATAAATAAATGGCATGTTGATGATTAAGCAATTTTAATTTTCTTAATATTTTTTTTCTGGTATCCTAAATTTATTTAACTTGGAGGAAAATAAACAGCGTTTTGAAAATTGGAAAAAAATTAGAACTATATATTTTACTTTTGGATTCCTTTTTGGGATTTCAAGAGTTTGTGTGTATGTGAATATATTCTGTTTTCTAATGCACTGGATAAGTAATACTACCATTATAGCCAAAGTGATTACCATTATAATTTTGGTTCGTGTTATTTTATACAATTAAAATCATCTTTTCATTTCTCTTTTCTTTTACCTAGCAGTAAAAAATAATTTTTTACTTTTTACTTTTCATTATAGCTATATATAGATATTTATTTGGGGTTAGAGGCAGGAAATTAGGGATTGAATAATGACTCAATTTTCTTTTTGGGCATCTACTAGGATTAAAAATCTACATTTATAAATTAAGGGCCGAAGGATGAGGTCCAAAGGTTAGGTTGAACTTTATTTGAAACCATGTCATTATTAAAAATAAAATTAAAAACATAAGTAGCATTACAAAGTAGCTTTTAGGGAAAAATGTAATGTAGATTAACCACTATATTTGTTTTAATTTAAATAATAAAAATTTATGTTTTAATATTGTATAAATAAAGAAAATTAAAAGAGCGCAAAGAACGGTATATAACAAGCATATTCAATACAATGCATTTCATAAAAAAAAATTAGTATATCTAAAAGATACTATAGGTGTATCAAAATGGATTGGCATGTCAGGTTCGCCATGAACCCGTGACATAATTAGGATCAATATGAACACCACCTATTTAATAACCGTGTCAAATATTTAAACACAAATATGTCACAAAAATTAAACGAGTAACATGAACACGACACGTGTAACCCGTTTAATTAAATAGGTCAAATATGAGTCAAAAAGTTCAATCAAACACGACATATATATATAACACATTAAATCCCTTAATATACATATTATATATGAAATTACATTTTTATCTTTAAATAAACGGATTAGACAAGTCAATCCGTGACACGGTCCATTTAAACTCGTGTCATATATGAGGTACCCATTTATGCAATAAACTTATTTAGACTTAATTTTAACCTATTTAATTTCCGTAAGTGTTAGGCAAACTTTATTTCCCTATTATAATCTATTTTGGCATCTCTCTCTCTCTCTCTCTCTCTCTCTTGTCATATTATGAGGTACCATTTAGCAATAAACTTATTTTAGACTATAATTTTAACCTATTTTATTTCGTAAGATGTTAGGCAAAACTTCTATTTTTCCCTATTATAATTCTATTTTGGCATCTCTTCCTTCTCTCTTCTCTCTCTCTCTCTGCTCTCTCTCTTCTCTCTCTCTCTCTCTCTATATATTATATATATATATATATAAATATATATATTATATATATATATTATATATATATATATATATATATATCTCATTATTGGTTCCTAAAAATATATAGATTCTTGGATAAGTTACATTTTAAATCCCTAAAAATATTATGAGTTCTATAAGATATAATCATTAATATAAGTTTTTAATTTTTAAGATAAATACATTATGTGTATTTTAGTGCAATATATAAATCGAAATACAAATTAAATCAAACTCAACAGTGCAGAATGTGTTTCCCGTCGCTTAATTATAAATTTGCCATTAAACTCTAAAAAAATTTCTATTTCGGTGTCTTGAGGAAAAACATTTACGATTAGTATCTAAACCCATAAAATATTTTGAATCACTTGTCTTTAGCCTGCATGGCACGTCAATACAACACGTGGGATCCACTCAATATTAAAAAATGAGCTGCCTTAGACGACGAGTCGGCTGCCACATCATTTTGACATGTACAAGAGGGAATTGGTTAATAATTTAGGACAAAATTGCCCTTACCAAAACACTTCAAGCAACAGGTGGAATCCAAAAACACTCTCTCATCCCAAATCACATAGAACAAAACCCTACTGCACTTATCCTCTCTTCACGGTAAGTTTGCTGATAATTTGTCTATATTTTTTACTCTAGATATATCATATCAAGACGCTAAGAAAGGAAACGCAAAGTCGCTTTTGATCACCTAAGCAAGCAAATTGCAACCGATGTGGCGGTGGTTAATTATTCCGGCGGACTAGTCAAGACGGGCCTTGATCCATTGGTTATTGATTGATTTCCTATATTTTCATATAAGCTAAGCGATCAGAAATAACTTGATCAAGGTGAAGCAAGAGAAATAAAGTGCTTTGTTTGTTTGGTTACTGTAGTGGAAGATGCCATTGTTAGGATTTTGGCAAATTATAGCACATGTTTCATGTAAAGTGGTGTATTGATACATGGCTTGAGTCAAATGCTACTTGTCCTTTCGATGGATGGTTACTATTAGAGATAGATCATCAAGGACCTGAAGCTGTGGAGAGGAGATTTGTGCATCAGGTATGGAGAGAGTGAAATAAATAACAAATATTCGGTATATTTTATTTTGAATTATTTTATTTTGTCCTCGTATAGATTGCGATAGAGATTGCTATGTATTTCATCTATTGTATTTTGTTTTGTTCTTTGTAATTTGGGATGAGAGTGTTTTTGCATTCCATCTCTGTTGCCCGAAGTGTTATAGTAAGGGCAATTTTGTCCTTAATTATTGACCAATACCCTTTTGTAGATTTCAAATCCACGTGGCAGTTAGACCTTTTGTAGATTTCAAATCCACGTGGCAGTTAGACTTGTCGTCCTACATAGCTCATTTTTGAATATTAAGTAGGTCCCACACGTCGGCATGCCATTTAGGCTCGGTGACAGAGCCGAGGGGTTTGGGGACAACTGCCCCCGACTTTGATAAAGGTGACACAGCCGAGGGGGGCGACCGCTCCCCGCTGTTGATAAAAGTGTTTGTAATGAGGCTATTGTATGTGATGAATTGGTTAGCGTCGTGGTAAAACTTTTGTTGTTTTCTGTCATTGGTCCTGAGATCAAATTGTAGTAGATTTTTTTTTTTTACCCATGACAGAAAAGAACAAAAGTTTGAGGAAGAGTATTGGAATCAACTCTCCAAAAGGCTAGTGAATTTGCATGTTTTACCCAACAACGAGGATAAATTAATCTGGTCTTTCTGTAAAAAAGGTAAATTCTCAGTAAAAAATTTATCATGTTTATTGGAAGAAGCTAAGTTGCAGGTGGATAAATTAATCTGATCTTTTTGTAAAAAAGGTAAATTCTCAGTCAAGAATTTATCATGTTTATTGGAAGAGGTTGAGTCGGAGGTGGGTAGTGTTTCTTTTAATTTAAAAATGTTGTAGTCACCTATTATTCCACCTAAATTCTCCTTTTTTCTTGTAGAAGCAATCTCCTTAGCGGACTTATTTTATCAAGTTCTCAAGACTGTCTTTGCCCTTTCTGCGGTTCTGACTTCTGAGATTGAGTCTGCTATTCGTCTCCTCCCGCTATGTTCTTTTGCTATCAAGGTTCGGGAGGGTGTGTTGCAATGGAGGAATGAGAGCTGGGTGTTACTCGGTGTCAAAGTATCGTGAAAAAAAAGTTAGCTCTCTTTCCTGGAATTCTTTAGTGGGTGTTACTCTGTGGTCGGTATGGTTGGCGAGGAATAAAGCGATTTCAGTAGTGAGATTAAGAGGGCGGAAGAGGAGGTGGATTTGATTAAAGCTAGAAGTTTCAAATTATTAAAAGCCAAAGATAAGTTGGGTTCCTTTAATCTGGGTATTCGATTTGCGTTTCTAGTAGAGGTCCGTACGTCAGGTCGTGCGATTGGCAGAAAGTCATCAGTTTCGATTAAGGAGGCTTTTTGGATTAATGCGACAATAGTTTGGATAAAGTTCAATACCGATGGATCCTCTCTAGGTAAGCCGGGACCTACAGGTGTTGGTGGTATGTTGTGAGAAAGTTCAGGTTTTGTGAAGTGTATTTTCTTGCATTTAGGGATTATTGACTCTAATGAAGCTGAAATTCTAGCTATTTTTACAGCCGTTGAATTTTATTGGCAGTCGGCTTTTAGGGTATGTGCAATCGTGGAATCTGATTCCAAAAATGCATTATGTTGGATTTTGCAAAAACATAATAGAACTTGGATATTGTGGGAAAAATTTAACAAGTTTGATTATATCGTGGATCAACTTAAGGAGGTTCAGTTTGTTTTCGTCCAGAGAAATGGGAATTACTTTGCTGACAGTCTAGCGAAAAAAGGACTGGTTGTTGCGTATCCGTTCTTAGCATGGATTTAATTTTGTTGCGGTCTGTATTTCGTGCCAGTTGTGCTGATGCTTAGTCTCAAGTCTGCTTCTAAGCTTTGGGTTTGCTTTCTTATTGTGTTTTTTCTTGGTGTGTTTTGTTGTTACTGTAAGTTTCATTCTCTTACCTTAAGAGAAGTTTTTGCAGCTGTCGGCAATTTTTTATTTTTGTGTCTTTTGTCTTTGGTTTTTCTGCAGTTTTTTTATTCTTGGTTTGGGTTTTCTTATCAATCAGGAGTTAGGGTGGGTGTTTTGGGTTAGCCTATTGACTAGAGATTAGTTCTCAGATTTCTTTTTCAATCCTTTAATAACATTTTTGCATTGTTGATAAAAAAAAAATGTAGTAGATGTAGTTTTTTGTTTTTTTAGTTTGGTTTTTTGCAGTTTTTGTTTTATGTATAGATTTAGTTTAAATATATTTATATATATACACACATAAATAAACACACAAGATCCCACAATTTTCATAAATTATTTTTGTTGCCATTAAATGACTTATATCATTAATTTTAATTTCAGGTTATATAGTTTTACATTCTTTTTTAATTTTGAATTTTGAATTTTGAATTTAATTTCGGTCTATGGATACATAAAATTCATGTTAAATATTAAAATATTTGCTTATTTAATTAAAACTTAACAACTCAAAATTTTTGAATTTTAATTTCATTGAATAAATAGATAGTATTTAATTTATTCAAAGAAATGATTTTAATATTATAATTCATGATATTTTAATAGTTGATTGAATTTTAAAATCACAATAACATATTTAAAACTTTAAATATTAACAGTAATTTTCATTGTAATTTCTAATATGTAAATTTTAGGAAATTACTTTTTTCCTATTGAAAGTCATTATGTACATTTAAAAAAATCTCTATTATTTTGTTGTTATTGTTTACATTTAAAGAAATCTCTATTATTTTGTTGTTATTTTTTTTATATTTTTCATTAAAAAACTTTTGACCGCATAAATATGTTTTGTTTATGTAATAACACTAAATTTATGATGTTTTAAGTCAATTTTATTTTTTATTCCTTGTGAAGTAATCACCTGTAAATAATATTGTTTGATGCCCAATTACACTAATTTTAAATTTTTTTAATCAGGTTTATTTATGTGTGAAATGATAATTATTATTTGCCTCTATTGAAAAAATTCTGGCTCCAGCCAATTATATAGATCGGAACACTTGATTACAAATGTTTTAAGGATTTAGGAACAGTTATAACGTCTATCGTGAGACAGCGAATAGAATTTTTTTAAAAATCTTGAATCACTATATTCCCAAATACTCTTTGATTATTTTTTTTCTTTTTATCTTAATTAATAAACTTGGTTTGAATTATACTATCAATTGTATTGGTGCATGAAAATCTGTGAGTGACGCGCTGAGAAGGCATTCGTCTAAAGAGCCGTTAGGAGGAATCGCAATTCTAGGTCTTCTTTTTTAGTGGGCAGGATGCCTTCTCAACCTTTTACTGTATGCCGACTTTCCTTTTCTCCTCTTTTTCCTTTCAAAATTCCTTCCAATAAAAAATATGTGTTACGACCGAAATTTACGGAACCATTCTTGTCTTGTTGCACAAGCGCAATTAAGTCGTCTTCTTGATTTTTGCAAGATAGATTGGGTAATAAATTACATGTAATAATGTTCATAATAAATCGATGGGCGCCTATTCTTTACAGCCAATACAAAACTTTGTCTTTGATGGATAATGATCGGGACGGTTGTATGGCCACTTTAATTGTAATGTGATGATCTGTCGTTACGCTAGTTTCAAAGCGTTAATGCCGAAAACATTAGATTATGTTTAGGTACACCAAGAGAAAAGAAGATTTACTAAAGTGAGTTTTCTAATTATACTGTCCGAGTTTTTTCGTGTTTTGAGATTGACCAAATAAGAGTTTTGTTGTCTTATAACTGAGCTTTAAGAGTTACATTTTGACTCTTAGAAGATTATTATATGTATGATAGGTCTAGTGTGTATTGAAGTGTATATATATATATATCTTTTTTGTTTGGGCCTACACGTGTTGATCTCGTCTGCAGGAATGTATGGTGGCTGTAACAGACAGCTTCGTTAAGGGTTGTGCGTGTCTTTTTGTTTTTAGGGCTTATGCTTCCTTTTTGATTCCATGATATATGATGTTTTAAAAATGAATTGTATCTAGTACTTTGGTTGTGTTTGGAAACTTTAATGAATTATGTATCTTCATGTATATTGTTTATATATAAAATAAAAGTATATTTGATTGATGATGTTTTCATTGATTATAAATTAGTTATACTCGCACCTATTATAAATAAATTTTGCTTTAACTTTGGAATGAATTTTGTGTAATATTATTTTATTATAGTGTTTTAATCACGTTGTCGAGCCATTGACTCGACTAATCCGTATTGCTCGCAAACAAACCTAAAAAAATTTGTGTGAGATGAGTGTGCGATCCTTTCGAGTATTTAAAGGGACATCCATACTTATGTAGGGCTCCAAGCGCGGTGACTTTCTGATGTTAAGGAAGAAGAGGATTCAGGTAATCCATCTTACCCTCGGGATTACTTAATATTGTTTTTTTAACATCATTACGAAATTTCATTATTAATTTTTTGAATGAAATTCCATCCAATTTTATTCAAACATTGAAAAATTTTGAAAAGAAAAAAGGAAAAAAATACAACAAAATTGTTAAACGAAATTTCTCAAAACAAAATTTCAAATGTTTTTATGTTACATAATTTTTTTTTTTTTGAAGATTTTCTTATATACATGAATTGAACATAACTCAAACTAAAGTCAAAATACAAATTGAATATAAAAAATATCATAGGAAACTCGGGCATTTTAACTGGAAAGGGATGCATTTAGGACTTAAAATCCAATAACCCAAAGTGCTTGTATAGCTGTCTATTTCTGTTCCCTGGGCTCTTTATTCTTTGTTTTCCTATTTTTCACACTCTCTCTATTGTTTAGTTTCTTTGGTATTTTTTTGGGTTTGACGTTGCTTTCTCTCTCCAACGGTCTCTCTCTGTGCAAGGTGATCAACCAGTTAGCTCTCATTCTACTCCGCCTAAGCTCAAGGTAATCATGCCTTTCGCTTCAACTCTTTATTCACTTCCTTCTAATTTTCCTTCGTGTAATTTACCTTACGATGTTCATGAATTCTTCTCAGCTGTTCAGTTCTTCTCCGCCTGCAGCTGACTTCTCTGTTAATGCGGGTTTTTCTTTTTTCCTTTTTTCTTTATTTTCTTCAAAATTCAGAACAAGAGAGACTCTTCCTTTTTTCTTGATGCTATCTTAAAATTTTTGGACACAGCAGCTCATTATTCTGTTTTTTCTTTTGATCTTTTGTGGTTTTTTTTTTTTTGCCGGAGGCGTCCGATTTAGGATAACTTGATTTCGAAATACAGGAAGAATCCTTTCTGTTCAAATCGTATTTTGCTTTTACAAGTTTCTACATATTACTTAATGTAGCCTATTTGCAACGGCGAATTAAACATTGGGGGACCAAAATTATATTATATATATATAATATATATAATTATATATATTTATATATTATAATATATTATATTCGGTTTTTTTGTTAGGTGTGTGGTGGTGGTAATTATTGAAATGGCAAAGGTTTTGGAGAAAGTTATGTGGGGACTTGTGATTTTTGGGGAGTATAAGTTATGAATGTTGTTGTTCTCAATTGGAATTTAGTGATGTTCGGGCTTTTCTGTTTGGTTGGTTCTATATATCGTTTATTATGTAATATTTTTTTTCGATATTATATAATAATTCAGGGGGAAAAAATGAAATTGATTGAGAGAGGACATGTGGGTGTAGGTGGGCGGTCGGCTGCAGAGATCTTTTTTTCGTGGTGTTCGTTGCCTTGGAAGGAATATTGGAAATGGAGATATTTTTCATTAGATATTTTACATTCGTTAAATGAGTACTGTGATTTGGTATATGTTCTTTTCGCTTGCTTTTTTTCTAGCGTATAATAATTTTTTTTAGATGTATTTATATTGTGTGGCAGAGTTGTGGTAGTTCTAGAGCGGTGTGTGGGAATGTTTCTTTCGATGAATGTCTGCAATTCGGGTTGTAATATTTTGAATGGGCGGCGTGTGTAAGCGAGTGTAGGTACTGTGCCCTCTTTTCTTTTTATCTTCTTGTTACTTTTTTAACCGGAAGAGTGCTCTTGTGATTGTCCTTTTGTGTTTGTATCTTTCTTGGTTCTTTAGTAGCTTCGTAACTACACAATGTACATTGCTAGCAATCGTGACTCTATTCTTTTAATTCGTTTCTTCGTCTTTATCGTGTTTAGATTCCTTCAACTCATATCCTTATTTGAGTGGAAATCGGTTCATATGTAGTCATTTATGTTGTCAGATTCATCAGATTGTAGTATTTTCATATCTAATTATTTGGCTTATTATTGCTTTTAAAACATTCGTATATAAGTTAAGGTAAAGTATTTTTAATGTGTTTGGATTTCTACAGTTTGTTTGAATTACTTTTCACTTATTTTTTTATAAAGTTTAATTTGATTATGTGTTTGGCTGCTTTGAGGTTATTGGGTTCTTGGTTTATTGGAGGAAAGTAAGTCGGAGAGATAGCTAGAGAATAAGTATGATGCTTATTTCTCTTGTGTATGTTATGCGAAGTTTAGATTTCTTCCACTGTTTTGGTTTAGTGTGATACATCAAGGTTTAGATGAATGTCCATTCATAAATATTTGTTTTGAATAATTGGTTTAGTGGATTGTCACTACTTTTACAATTATTTAAGAGGAAAATCCTAAGAAAGTATGTTTATAACACTGGGGTATGCCTTTGCGCCTGGTTGGTCAGGCGCTTTGCTTTCGGGGTTTTGGGTTTTCTCAGGAGGTAAATTCCCCGGTGTTATCTGTTTCTTCTTGATTTTGTTCATTTTTTTGGATATATAGTGGGTGCTTATTTGCAGTGTATTTATGTCAAATTAGGTGAGATTTCCAATGATCTCGATGTACCTATTCTCTTTTTTATTTTCTTTGTTGTGGTTTCACTGCTTTCAGTGAGAGGAATGTCTTATTGCAAGTTGTTTCTTCTTACAGATGGATGACATATACAAAGAGCTTTCGTGTAATTGAGCGTATCGAGAGAGTCAATGTGCGGTGGAGTCAGTATTGTTGGTGGTGCTTGTTCCGGGCTTTTCTCGGATATTCGCGTTTGAGAAACCGTTAGTTGAGAAGTGACGTAGGGTAGGTGAATAGTGGGAAGAAACTTGGATGTTCTACATCAAGTAGATGATGAGAAGCAGTGACTATTCTATTAGTATAGAATGAGAAAATTGGTTTTTATTAGAGCAATGTAGGGGTTTTCTCCGCCTAGATGTCAAATGAGAACTTCGTTTACGCCTTTGGTCTACTAGCTTTATTATTACATCTTGAAGAGGGTAGTTTTCTGCAGCAGCTGCTTCCGCGAGTATGGTTGAAGGAGATAGCCTAGGGAGTTTTTTTTTAGATTCTTTTAGTCAAACACACCTTTACGACCCGTACAAAAGAAAAACAAGTCCTTCAGTTTTATCTCGAAATTGCTCATCGCTAGTTCTTTTTTCGCATGACCTCTTCGTCTAAAATATATTCAACTCGGTTAGAAAATAAACTTCTAAGGTCTGGCGCGTTAACCAAGGTTCTTCGTTGTAGGAGAGACCTCAATCACCTTGGAAACAGTTTCGATGGTTTTGAAGCCTTTACTTGCTCCAATTGCATACCATACAGTTCGTTTGATGGCATTACTATGGGAATGCAATCGCTCACCGATTTCTCTTCATTTTTTCGCTTAATTCACCTAACACCAGGCCTAATATTCCACCCCCTTCACCTCCAACTTCGCATGGGATGGCTTTTTGGAGAACCCAAGTGTTTCTTCATTTAGACTAGTTCTTTGTCTTTTCCTAGTCACGTAGGCAGTCCTTGATCAGACGCGCATTATGGCAAGATGAATTATAGAGGATAAGGCAAGTTCGAGAAGAAGAAGGGATTCTGATTTAGAGAAGATGAAGTGACAACGAAGAGTAGGGATTGAGCCCAATGTCAACTTAAACAGCAGTGTGAAAGAGGTGATGCCATAATATAGGAAGAGTGGGCTCGTTGAGGATTGTCGTATGGAGATGGCGTGTGTATGGGAATAACTTGATAGTGGAGGTGAATTTGAATGCGAAATGAATGAAAGGATTAACAAGCACAGGGCAGGCAAAGGTGATTAATCGCGAGCAAAACTCTGGACAAGTTGATGTAATCAGGGAGAATAGCAGTTGTTGGGGTGGAGAACGGTGATGTGGCAGAAACACCTGCGTTTATCTGTCTGTGTTAAACCGAACCAACAGCATGCAGAGGGTATTTAAGCGAATTTGATGATCGTTCACAATTTGCTTGTAATTGAGCAAGAGGTTTTCACGGCATTGTTAGAGTCAGCAGCTCAATACTTCATCGATATCAAATGACCTTCCACAGGTTAGAGGGAAATTTTTGACAACATTTGTTTTTTTTGTTTATCCTTTTTTCAAATTTATGCATTTCACGAGTTTATATCTGCTGCCGGCTCGTTTTCATTCTTGGAGTAAGTTTGTCTTGTGAATTACACAAACAGAACTTACTGGATGGCTAATCAGAGTAAATTATTATTCATGCGGAGGATAGGGCACATGTGCTCATGCAGTGTATGCTAATCTGGTTCTCCTCTCTACTGAACTGTGTTGTTACGCTTTTTATATGTCTGTGATTTCCTAGATACAAGTGTTAGCTTGTCGGTTCTCGGCTGTGTGCTGAATCTTTGTCTGTAGGTTGAGGCGTTGTAGAGGGGAAAACTTGATCTTGAGGGTGGTATAATCTGGGAAACGTGCTACGTGGGTTTCTTCAGTTCTTAAAGCGCTGTTCAGTGATTTTACTAGTTTGTTGTTTGATGCTTTCTACTTCAGTTAATGTTTGATGCTTCTGTTGTACTGGCAGTGCTGGTATCTTTGCATGTAAGACTTGAAGATCCATTAAATTAGTATTTTTCCTTTTGTACGAAGATTTTTTGTAGTGTGGCAAGTACATTTATCGGAACTCTAAAGCATTTGAGGAAGACAGGGGGGGATAGGTGGGAGTGTAGTCAGAGGTTGTTGACTTGAGGCGAACTGTCAAGGCATTAGAAACAGGAGAGTGTTATTTTGATTTCAGAGAGTTCCGTTATTGACGGTAGGCTCAGGATCGAAGATCGTTAGATTTGGTTATGTGCATGTTCAAGAAGTGGCAAGTTTACAACTATACAGTGGAATTATCGTATACTACCAGGTAGATTCGTTTTATTGGTTGTTGTGAATGCTAACGATCTAGGACGTCCATTAATAATCTTTTCCTGACCTTGTAGATCTCCATTCGCAATCAGATACTGATTGGGTATTTAGCCATACTATAGTGGTGATGGATAGTGAAAAGAAATTAGAATCAGAGCCTCGCTGCTTTCGGTCGAAATTAGTATTGCTTATTCGTCACTTTCTGTGTGTATGAAAACAAAAATGTTGGGATTATGAGCAGGATTAAAGCTCTGGGCTTTGTGTTTGATCACGTCTGGGGCTTCTTTATGTGGAGGATTTTCCTCAATAAGAATTTGATGGGTGTTTGAATAGTAAAGTAAGCTTTAATCAACACTTGTTGGTTACGAATTTCTGTATTTCAACATGCACAGAGGGAAAGTGTAGTCGTCTTGGTGTAGATTCTGCTCTTTGTAAAGTTACCATCGGGTGATTATCAGTCTTTGCAAAGTTATATCTATATTAGTTTAAGGCAAGATTTCAGTATTGCATGAATCATAGTTGGGGTAAAGTTGTTTGCTAGCGCCTTACTAAGTTTCATGGATAGATTGTTTTTTAAGGGTCTTAGTGTATCTCTTGATCTGCTTCGCTATGATCTCTGTGGTGTGGATTTGTTCGGTCGGGGCTCATTCTTCGTATCGTGGGATTTGTGGACTGCGGATTTTTCCTCGATCCCAAGATGAAGGCTATGAAAGCGGCGGTGGTTAGTGAGTGTCTTCACTGGGGAATCCTGTATGTTCTTTTGGGGTCTATATTCTCATATCAACATTTAGGACTGGATCTATGCTGCCTGGGAAGGGAAGGAAATCTGCTATGCAGGGATGTCTAGGGTTGTGCTTATGCATGGCTTAATTGTTGGTGGGCTTGGCTCAGCGTAGGTTGTGTAAGATAAGTTTATTGGTTTCTATTAAATAGTTCTAAAATAGGCATTCTCCTTTTTGGTTTGTCTTTTGTTTGGCGTTGTTTTATTGATAATCAGAGCTTGTGTGATTATTGATTGAATGATTTATAAAATGGTGGTTGATTTAGTTATTAACGTGGTTCGATTGTTTGAATTGTGATTCATTATTAGTTGATCTAAGTGAGAAGGTTAAATCTCTCTGCCAGCGTCCAGGCGCGGAATGTGAGGCTCGAATTTTGTGCTATTGTGATGAAGCAAGAAGGCATGTGTTCACTTTTAGGTGACTAACGATTATATATAGCGGTAGACTACTTGTTTGTTGGTGGAGTTGTTAATATAACAAGTGCGATTAGGGTGACTCTTTTGACAGCTGTCAACTACAAGTGTTCGCAAATACACTGCTCAGTGGGGGCTGAAGCTGGTGTTATCAAGAGGGAATTGGAATGTTTGTAAGGGAGAAGAGGTGGAGGTTGCGCTGCCTTCGAGACTTAGTAGTTGGTTACAAGTGGGGTTCGTAGTGCGAATTCTTTATTTCTTTGTATTTGTGCATGACAGCAGAGAATGCTCTTTCCAAATTACACAGATTTTTTAAAATCTTAGGGATAGCATCTGTGGGGGTGGTGGGAGAGTATGAGTATTAGGTGTTTAAACGAAAATTATCTAGATTGTGGTAGTCTATTTGCAATGATGATTTCCACTGTATTTGTACCTGTTATAGTTGGGTGCTAATTTATAGGAGTTGGGCTTTAAGGGGTATGTGGGGGTATGACTTAAGGTTTTCTCCTGTTATTTTTTCACTTTGTGATAGATGGGTGTAGAAAGAATGGTTGAAGTAGATGTGGTGGATGCCATCGAGATCACTAAGATGCGGCTATTAGTTGAGGGCCCAAAGGCTTATTATTTAGCAGGCAACTACCTTTCAAAAAGAAGTGTTGGATTGTCTCAATTAAAGGCGTCTCTTCCTGTAGTGTCAGTTGCTGATCCTTTCAGGGCTAGCGTTAAGATTTCGGGCTTCCTGAGTATTTTCTTGGTAGTGGTGCAGTTAGCTGGAGCAAATTGGCTGCCAGCGATGCGTTCTGAT
>NW_023591340.1:0-14336 GCF_014843425.1 Jatropha curcas | reverse complement strand
CCATTCGAGTGTTTTCATACTGTTAGGCTCTTTCTTTTCTTTATTTTTGTTTCTTTAATCGGAAATCACTTCATTTCGAGACATTGAATCTCTGGCCATTTTGATCCTGACGACAATCCGATTCTGACAGGCTTCCCTCTCAAATGACCAATTCAGCGGCACCCTTATTTCGACAGCTTCTGGATTGAATGGTCCATGCCAATTGGGTCAATTGGGTCTGAATTTCCCTCTAGGGTGACTCTGGGATTCGTGGTCTAACAGTATGATCAGCACTGAATCTCCACTTTTCAAAGTCCTTGGATGTACCAGCTTACTGTAGAAACAAGCAATCATTCTTTTTTTTTTTCATTATTATTATTATTTTTTTTATTTTTTTATTTTTTTGATAACATGCCATTCCTACAGCGCTGTTACTCAGGACATCCATATGTGGAAGAAGGAAGTCACCTTTGGGCGAGGCTGTAGTCGACACAAGTTGTTAGTCTCCCCCTTTCTTGAGCATAGGGACTATGTTCGCCGACCACTCAAGGTAATGCATTACCTTCCCAGAAACTTGCATCTAGCTCTTTCTGAGTCTTTCTAACCACAAACCTTCATCTTGTTTTGCCATTCATAGTTAACCCGTCTTCCTTTTCGACTTTACTGGCTTGATATTTGAACGGTAGGATGAACATGTCCTGTAATCGGCTATTGATCCCGTTATATCGCATAACTGTAACGTTCTTGGGAAATCGTTTTTTGAGTCAAGCTTAAAGTCTGATTCCATTCGATTATTTTTGAGATTTTTGGGCGTGCTTTAGGTCTAAAGCAAAATGATGCAATGCATTTATGCCAAATATTGCGTGTGCAAATATGCGTGTGGTATAATCAATGCTATGAACATAACAATCAGGAGAAGTAAGAAAACAAGTAATCGAAATTCATTCCCATTGATTGAAATAGTAAATGAAGTTCATTCACATTGTTCTTAAAGCAATATTCAGAAAACAAACAAAAAGATTAAAGAGCTTGTTCAATTTGCACATCAGCTAACTTTAATGGTTTCCGGGCGCAGGCTTATTATGCTCAGGAGGCTTGGTGATCTTCCTGCTATCTATCAAATCTTGGATATCATGTCGGAGCTTGAGACAATTATCAGTAGAATGACCTTTATGATATTCACAGTCTTGATCCAACGAAACCTACCTCCTGAATAGGCTTAGATGGATTAATTGGGCAACTTTTGGACATATGCCATTCTCAATGCAGGATCTCATGACTGCGTTAAAGGCAATGCCCAAATCAGCTTGAATCCTTTTTCTTTTTCTCCTTAACACTCTAATTGTATTGCTACTCCCTAATTGGTTAGCTGCCATGACCACATTATCTGTTATGATTACTGCTGGAAACGGTAGTTACCAAACCCTCGGCTCTTCTTTTGTTTTGTTGTGCCAGTTCTTCAAAATTCAATTCAGCCCTCCGTATCCCCAGATCAGGCCGTCATATTTTTCCTATAGTTCTTGTACGATGGTCTGAGGAGAATCCTCGCAACACATCCTCCTCGCCGTATTGGTGTCATCTGTAGCAACAGGATGGACTCCGACAAATGGGACCCGGATCATCATTCTCCGCGACAGGTATGTTTCGAAGAAGTAAATTTGTGGCTTCAAGACATAACTTGTCACATTGAAAGTTTGATGAAATTGGTGACTGGGTCCTTCTCTTTCGAAACAGACATCCTCTCCACCTTATCCTTCAGTTCTGCTATTTGCTTAATCAGCTCATTCTCAGCCGGACTAACATTATCAGCTGATGCTTGATTGCCCAAAGCGGGTTCTGGAGTCTCACTTTCCTCGACTGCAGGGGAAAATGTTTGGTTACTTAAAGAAGGAGGGACTTGATTCTGTGCCCTCTCTTGAGCCAAAGCAGTGGCTATTATATCAACTATAGCCCTTAGCTGGGCCGAAGAAAAACTAGTCTCATTCATAGTATTGTTAGCCATCTCAACTTCAACCGGATCTAAATCAGGAACCAAATCAGACGAACTTGAACTGACCACAGAACAAATCGGAGCACGCTCGGGGATTGGGGACACTCTGACCAGGCGTTGACCAGGCTATCGGCGCCAAACTCTCGAAGTGATTTCCCGGGATGGATCATTCTTGGCTGACAGATAAAAGGACCTATGTTAAAAAAGGTTCTGCATGTATGCATGAAGAATAGAGGCACATAGGATGAAGAATGCAAGTCTAATGTGCTAATAACCGGTATGGAAATGAGATCTAGTTTTTGACGACTGGACCTAAAATTCGGTATGAATAACATAGTAATAATTTACTTCGTACTCAAACATTTCTGGCATTATCTGTCGTCGATCGCTCCTTTTAGATTTTACGGTCGGCTATTTTCTCTCAAGTCCTTAATTTTTGCCTTGGAATGAAAGAATTTCCAAACGGGATATTTCTTATTTTTTTGTTTTCGATGTCCTTACTTTTTGTGGTGACACGACTAACCCAACCAGAAACTAAAATTTGTTTATTTATCCTTTATTAAAAACTTCTAGATGGCATTAACCCGTTCATTTTGCATCCTCGTATCATCATTGGACTCAGGCGTATTAAAAACACGCGTCAACAGGTCCGTACTGAACCAAGTTTCGTCCCATCTCATCCTGATCCAAAAATTGAAATTCTCGTCCCCATTTTTTGTCTTTTAAGAATTAGTGTCTTTTTTTTTGTTAGTTTTCTTTTTTTTTTTTTTTTATGAATATCAAATTATGCCCCTAAAAATTAATTCATAAAATTTGAGTTTATGAATTTCAAACAATGACATGGACGATGTGGCCAATCTATTATGCCATGTGTACGCCAACTTAGCGAAGACCAAATATTTCCCTCCAAATGAAAATTGGGCGAGAAACCGTACAAGTTTCCAGTGTTCAACATTCTCCTCTTCCTCTCACTGTACTAACTACTGATTCAGAGCATAGGGTTTAGAGTATAGTAAAAATTGATGTTCATCGAGTATACTAAGAGGGACAAGAGCATCAATTGTTGAAGTTTCTTCATATCATGCTGCATATTCCATCTGAATTTGACTGCATTTAGTGGTTAAAATGTGAAATTGAAGAACTTAGAGGTCAGTTAACTCTCGAAACTTTACCCTCGCTTTTTGTGGTGTTATATGTAATACAGTGGTGGTTCTTTTTGTTCAATGTATAAAGTGTGGTTTTTAGCTTGTGTTATGTTTTTGTAGTATGCATTGCTTTCTGAGATTTCCATTGTGGTCCTTTTTTGTGCTTTTTCTGACATCCCGACCTGCAAAGCTATCCTGACAGGCGAGTATGCTAGCTTTTAGGATGACAGGCTAGCTATGCGTAGTAGAATGCGGGATACAGAAATGAATTGGATCATATATCAAAAAAGGGGAAACTAATCATTGGAGGCTTCTTTTGGTGAAATAGATTGGAGAGTTAGAAGAGTTAAACGTGCTCGCTTAACGGAAATCTTAGAATGGATGACCTCCTGTGGGTCTTACCAATCCAGTATCAGATGGAATTGACTTGATCCAAAGCAGACAATTCCTATAGTGGTTGAAGTCAAGCGTGACACTTCTCGTGTATATAAAAAGAGCCAAAGTAATTTTTTATGTATTGATGTGGTTGTCTTCAAATTGTTTTCTTTTGTATTAGTGGTTGTGAATGTGTTTGATACTGTATATATAAAATGTACATTGTATTTGCAAATGGTTGACAAAAATCTAAATGTGAGATGGTTCCATGGTAGGATTATGGTTGATGACCCTTTTATTAGATACATTAGGGGAAATGTGACTTTGGAGGAAGATTTGGACCCAGATAGGTTGTCTCTTGTTGACTTAGAGTAGAG
This sequence comes from Jatropha curcas, assembly GCF_014843425.1. The sequence goes on along the minus strand of NW_023591340.1, from coordinate 10,470 downwards.
GGCTAGTGATTTAGGTTATAGTAATATACATGCAATTTATAGGAGGTGGTACATTGGATTGAGATTTTTACTTGGATTAAAAATGATGTTGATGTGTTGTTTGAACGTGACCTATTGGAAGATTGAAGCACGCTTGAGTTGTGTGTAGAGCATTTTATACATGACCCTGATGTTGTTCAATAGGGGTGTGCACGGGACTATGGGAATCCCAAACCGTTCCTGAAAACCGTCCCGAATTTTCCATCTCGAGAAAAATCCTATATTAATTTCATAATCCCATCTTGAATCTTGTCTTAAAAGTATTTATGGGACGGGACTGGTTCTTTGATTGAAACCGGTCTGTACTGACCCAAGTTTTGTCCCATCTCATCCCGATCTAAAAATTGGAAATTCTCGTTCCATTTTTTCTTTAAAATTTTAGTTGTCTTTTTTTATGAATTTCAAATTATGCCCCTAAAAATCATTTCATCTCTTTTACTTATAGTTTTTTTTATGATACCATATTAAAGTAATAATAATACGAAAATAATATGCATTTTTAAATATAAAATAAATCAAGTAACTAAACATAATTTTCAACATAGATTTTTCCTCTGTTATTCCACAGTACGTGTTCAGTAAATTTTTTTTTTAATAAATTTTTTTTCTATTAAACAAAATTGAAAGATTAATCAATACAAGAGAAAATATTAACTTCAATTAATCTGATTGTTGGATTATTGGTTATGCTTAATGTTATCATTATTTATTTTTCAAAAGATATTCAAAATTAAATTATGAAAGTCTCGAATTTAAATCAAATTAAAGACAACAGTGACAAAAACAATGACGTTAAAGAACAACAGTTGACAAAAAACAAATTGACGAGGGTTAAAAGTCATAAAATACATATAAAGTTAAATTGTAATATAATTTTTGCATTATTTTTATTTTTATTTTATATTTAAAGCTTTTTTAACTGAACATAACTACTTAAAAAAATCTTTCTATTATAAACTTTAGTAGTTTAGATCGTTAATGATTGAATTAATTATTTGATTATTCTTTTTTTTTTTACTCAAACTTATATAAATGATTTTGTTTGACTGTAATTGATGAATTTATAATAAATTTGTTTATCTTTTTTTTTATGCAAAATTAATTTAGTAAGACTACGGGAAAAGTTCAAATTGATTACTGACCATTCCGTCTCTGTCCCATTATACCCAAATTTAATGTCCCGTACCCTTCCAAAAAATGGGATGAGATGGGAACGGGAACTACATATCTATTGGGACCGAAATTATGACTCTTATTTTTTTACCATCCAGATATTTTTGGGATGGACCTTGAAAATTATGAATTTCCATCCCAACCGGACCCCATGCACACCCCTTATTGGTTTCAAGTAACCTCTAGTGCTAGGCCTTAAATGAGGACAACCAGTTTAGTAAAATGGGAAGCAATATAGATGGGGTATTTAAGGAGGGTTGGAAATGCCCCAGTTAAGGAGACCATAATGTAGTAAATTGAAAGTAGGGGAAGGGTGTTAAGGGAGGCAATTACAGCCTCGGGATTGGGGGGTAAAAATATAATATGAGACGATGTTTTAGTCAAAAATGAGGGACACAAATAATGGTCCATCAGCAGTAATGCTGGGGAGCACAGTTAGGGTTAGTACTAGGGCTGATTCTTACTATCCAATATAGCCAGATTGCAATAGATGTGGGCAACAGCGATAGCTCATTTGATGATTTTGATGGTGGTGATGAGGGTGAAAGTGACAGTGATGGATGGTTGATGAATCTGAAGATGTTTAAACCAAAAGCATCCATGATTATCACTTATTGAAAATATATAGGAGATCTAACCCTGGATCTACTTGTTTTGGCAAAAAAAGGTAAGAGGTTAGAGAGTGGGACCAAAGATTTTAGAGGCTATGATGTGTTGTGATGGCACTGAAGCAAGATTTTCTATTAGCGATTGCCAGGACCTATTATTTGGATTAGATGGATGTTTAAAAGTCTAGGTGGAGGGACAACTTCTTATTACTGTCTAAGGATGAGAATAACCACGATGTTTCCTATTGCATGGAGCAGTTTGTGCGGATATTAAAAAAACACCAAAGGAATTGGCTATGTGGTTTATGTCTATATCTGAAGCAAGATTTTCGGGCATTACAAACAGGGTTGGAATGGAATTATTGTAACATATATGCAAATATGATACATTTTTCATTCTGTTTTCTATTTTGGTTTCTATTTATAATCAATTATTTACATTTATTAATTATGTGTTTATTTCCAAAATGTATTTTACGAAGGGCCGTGATAAGGCTATCCCAGCAAAGAGTTTCTGAAGTTAGCCATAGGATGTGTGCAAGGCATATACGACTAAACTTTGGTAGAAAAAAATGGAGGGGTTCGGAGAGAAGAAAAAAGTTCTAGGAATTGCAAGAGCATCCATCTAATGGTAATGTTGAAGGATAAGTGACCAGACATGATTCAGCGAAGGTTCTTAGGAAGTTTGCAGGAGCTCCATTAATGGCTTGATTCTAGCTTGCTTAGATTTAAGTCAATTAATCCACTATGATTAAAAAAAGATAAGGAAACAAAAAAGCTAATGGAAAGACAGACGGTAATGAGAAAAATTTGCTAGTACATGGATATGTAAATTTCACCGATGGCAAATGAGGAAGTTGGAGAAATAATATATCAACAAAGAATGCCATCCAAAGAAACACACGATTCACTGCAGCTAGCCGATGCAGTTGTGTGGACTATGCAAGCCAACCTTGTCATAACAAAGGACCTGCCCTGCAAAAAGAGGCTCTTTCTTCTCAAGTATAAGATCTTTCAGTATTGGAATTACAGCTAGGTAAGAGTTAATTCATTTAAACTGTAAATTGTTTAATTTATAATAAAGTAACACCAGTTAATGGTAATATTTCTGTTTGCCAAAATTTAACACAGCAACTCTAGCCAAATGTGTCTAACAATGGCCACCTCATCAATGTTATCACACAGGTAAACACATCAAGCAATGTGACATTAATAAGGGCTCAAAAAAATATACTCCAAGTTATCATATCCTTTTGTTAATTCTGAAAAAAATTTAGGGTGCACTGAGAAGGTGACAATTCTAAATCCAACAGACTTCAATTAAAATTTGTGTAATTAATAAGCTTTATTACTGATTTTTTGATTAGGAACAATACAAGTACAACAAAGAAAACAGAATTTTCCCTTTCAGTCATCAACTGATTTTTGTAGCAAGAGTGGTAAGAATTACTTTTGCTGGTGATTAGGCCTTTTTGCTTCTGCATTACATTCACAATGTATTTTGGGCCAAGCTACTTCTAAGTATTTTGCTTCACTGTTCAGTGTGTTAATGTTTGATAAATTAAGGTCCAATATCATATGTTCTGTCTTTTCTTTTTTAGCCAATTGGCATTATTTATTTTTCATGACCTGACAGATGCTCCAAAAAAAATTTGCTAATCAACAAATTGCACAAAAATGAAACTTTAATACACTTAAATAGTCAATTCCATTAACATTAGCAGGTGGCTTATAAAATTAAGAATTCGCAGGTCTGTTCAAATTCATCTTGTAGGCCCAAACTATCCAAATTTTTCCATCACCCTTACTGCTAAAGCCAAAACTGCTAAATGACCCTGCATTAAAAACCATCAATTTCGTGTATTCCAATCCCTATTATTTGGCTTAAAGGAATAAACATATATTCTCCAAAAGTAACAGAAACACAATTACAAAACAACTGGCCACATATTAATTTTGCAGGCAATTGCCTTTTCTTTTTTTTTTTCCTTCTTTTCTTCATCATTTTCTTTAATCTTCCCTCATTGAATCCTTGGGTTTACATGGTGTAATGTGATTAAAAAGAGGGATCTGATAGAGTAAGGATAAATAACCAAAAAAAAAAAAAAGTGAAGAAGAAGAAAATCTGTATTTTTAATTCAGAGTCAAGTGTAACAGGTTACAATCTTCAGATGTTAAAAGTGAAGAAGGAAAGAAAACAGAAAACTAGAAACAAAAGGGGAAAAACTCTTGAATCCTAAAGGATCAAGCCAAGGCCTTTGCAGTAGCTCCTCCAACCAATTACAAATGAAAAAGGAAATATTTTTTATTCCGCATGCCTCCTCCTTGCCTCTGCTGTACTATTATACACGATCACCCCCTTTTTGTTAACTGATTTGGGACAGTGTGTCCTAATCATTGGTGTGTGAGCTGATGTGTCTCCCTTTAATTCCCAAGGCAGCAATCCCCATTTGATCTTGGGCTCTTCTTGCCTTCTTGGGAATATACCCTTAACCGGCTTTAGGCTGAGCTCTATCCAATACCACCCGTTGAGTAATGTGCCTTGGTTCCTCAAGCCTGAATTTGAGAGAAACTGTGGGCCCGCAATGTCGGACGCATCCATCCACCTCTGTTGGGCCTCTTCCATGGGTCGCCTCTATTTCCATTTAATCACGGACCCTGTCAATAGCTGTATTATCTCTCGGTTGAATGGTTGCGAACAACACAACTGCTCCTGGTTCAACCATGGGTTCTTCATCAAATGGGGGTAAACCCCACTAGGAAGATCCGTTATAGGCTTGTTGAAATTCTCCTATAACCCTTTTCAGTTGATGACCCACGTTGGAATACGGGAGTATTTTAGATGTATTTGGCAACAGAGTTTTATAGGCGACTTTTTCCCCAATTCGACCTATAAATTTCGAATGGCCCGTAGTAGGCGTGCAGCAAGTGGCATGAGGGCGTAATTTTGAAAACAACTGACAATTTTGGAACGATATTCATATTGTTGGGAGTTCAGAAAAAACTCTATCTCCAACTTGATATTCAACATCTCTTACGGTGTTGATAGCAAATTTCACCTTTCATTTGCTGTGCGGCGGAGGAGTTTGAGTAAGTATTTAATTTTGCGAAGGGATCTCAATCTCTTACTGACAAAGTAAAGTGGCTACCTCTTCCACTTTGGTTTTTCGGCGAAGAAATTCTGCTCAATGTTGGAGGTGCCCTGCCAATAGACTACTTCGGGAATGCGTGTTGGTGCCAGGCATGAGCTTTGGAAGCCTTGGTGACTAAAAACGATACCCAAACAACGCTTATTATCTACTCACCCGCGACACCAAACAACCCATAAGTGTAAATTGTTACTTGTATATGAATCCTCATACTCGGCCCCACAAAACATCAAAAAACCCATCTGCTCCCAAGTATGGGCTGCATTCAGACAACAAAAAACACCACCTACAAAATAGGACAAATACCTCTACCGAGCCTACCCGAGTTCAAAACTAACTTCTCCGTCTGACCATGCAGGTTTCAGACGGCCGAACAACCAATAAAACCAATGAATACGAGCACCTGAGCTGAACCTAAAGTCTAAGAGCCAACATCAATAGTATTTCTCATGTAACAGTACGTAAAATAGTCCTCAAACACCCAAAAGATACCTAGCTAAAGCAACACAAAAGGAGAACTCCTCCAATCACCTAATTAATGGTAATTTGTGGCACCAGGCCAATGTCAAGAGAATCTGATGAATCATATCAACATTAGAAAGCGAAACGATCGCAGCCACCTCTCTTGGCAGTGAACGATGCACGAGGTGCGAATGCCAAAGTGTGGCATACTTGGATAGGTCGGTCCCATCTACCACCCAATGAGCCAGCAATCAAAACCCCACTCTCCGGACACTTAGGCAAATCCCAGTTATGACCATTCCCAAAAACGCGAAGATGTACTCGCCACTACACTAAGACTTGGAATTTGGATAGGGGAACTTGCGCATGCACTCCAAAGAGACCCACAAGCATCGACTCTCGAAGACTTACACATATTTTAATGCACAAATATTCTGTTGAGCAGAGTTCGAAGCATTCAGCCATTCTTGTTTTGCAACTTGATTACGCGCTGCGCCATCATTCACGACCCTTCATCACCCATAGAAATTTCGAACTACCAACATCGCAACAAGCGGCCTGTTCTCATGTTTCTAATATTGCCTACTCCAAACTGCAAGCCAACCAACCCCGGCTCTTAGAGACAAAAACAGAAGACTATGAAAATAGAAAAACTACAGAGATATCAGCACCTAAGAACCACCCATCCGCTGATGGACAAAGACTAGGTAGAAACATAACAACACACGGCCTTTCGAACCACAAAGAACAACACACCACCCCCTGACCATGAACAACACTCACCAAACTGTAAAAAATGCCCTTTGGCGTGCATTTTGTTCCTATTCACATGGCGACAAGCTCCATATCTGTGATGATAGCGAAAGCCGATCAGCAACATAAATTTCCCTTGTGGTAATATTAAACCTCCCAATCAAAAACCCCAATTGACCTAATAAAGAAGCAAAATGGAAAGTGACCCTAAGGAGGATAGACCTACCCCATCAGAGACTACGGAGATAAAGCATCAGCTTGCTTCTATTTAGTTTGGGACCCTAAAACGAAGGTTAATATCTCAATAAACAGAGAAAGCCCATAATCAATACGCCCAATAAGCTTGGAAATCCTCCAATATTGTTATGCGACTAGGGTGTAGTAAAATGTTAGTAATGGACTGATTTGAAAGAAACAGTATGCGAAAAGGACTTTCAAGGTGTATCTGGTATCGAACCAAGATAATATGCCGCCCTTATGAATAAGGTAGGGCCTCCAATGCCGAAAAAAAGTAGGCACCAGTACCAGAGCCATTAGTTCACTTCATTAGGCTGATCGTATCTGGAAACAAGGAAACAATCTTGAAAAAAAATGATACTAAATTACTGAAGTAGGCGCACTGGTCCTTTAAGAGATGTTATGATTAAACCACAGCTCGCTACCGCCGCTTTCCCGAAAAAACGCATCTGACTCTACAACAAATTGTGGGGGAAAAAATTGTAGGAGGCATTTGCCAAAATTGGGGCAAGATGTGACAGCTTGCTTGAGGAAATCAAAGGATTGTTAGGGCTGCCTGGGTCCAGAAAATTTATCTAAGGCCTCCTTCTTGAAGGCAAAGCTGTTAATGGCCTGAGCGATTTGGCAGCAGCGAATGTCGGATGAATTTCCGGATAGTACCCTGTCAACCAAGAAAACCCCCGGAACTGCTTTTCACTTGACTTTTGGGGAATGGGGCCATATGAAGAATACTGGATACTTCTTTGCAGGGGTCCATAAAGCTTACACACAGTACTTGAAGATGTACGCGCCCCACCGGTATTTCAATTGAAGTTTTTGTCCAAGATAACATTTCTTCTTGGTTGAGAGTTGGAGCGGTTACTCAATCATAACTTGCAAAACAGTGGAGAGAATGCTGTAAAGTGAAGGAGTTCCTAGTCATTTGCTGGTAGTATCAGGAATGTCGCCCCCTTACGCGTCAAAAAAAAAACCAGCACAAACCTTGTCGCAAAGGTTATGGATCGAAAATGTCATTCCATAACCGCCTCAAAGGTGGCTGGTGCGTTGGTAATGGCCGAAAGAGGCATTAACCATGATATTCGTAATGTCCCGGAACATGAGTCCGAAAGCAGGTTTGTGGATATCAGGGAGAACTGCAACCGAATCTGTGTAAAAACCCAGTTTTTATATCCCAATTTTGTGAAGATATGAGCCCCCATGAAGTTCATCCAAGGAGGTTTCCTGGAATCCACTGGAATTGGAGTATTTATTTTGGTATTGTACCTTGTTTGAGCTCACGGTAGTAGTCCACACCAAAAATGCCAACTCCCGTCCTCTTTTGGCGGAACCAATAATAACTGGGCTAGAGAAGGGAGCTGCTGCTGTGCCTAACTAATACCGGCAGCTACCATTTCATCCACTAACCGCTCAATTCGCCTTCTGTACATGGGACCTACCGGTAGGGTTTGACACATATAGGGCCTTGCGCCTGGTTTAAGAGGAAGTTTGGTGGTCTGAGATGCCGCTCTTGGGGGAAGGTTCTGGATTTCGGCGAAAAGCTTTGGAGTAGTCGTTTGCAAACACCAATCTTGCAGGGCTGTAGGTATGGGATTTTGCGGAGTCGTGTACATAGCCGTTGTGACTGCGGTTGTGTTAGGTTTCCAATTGCCCATAGCAGGACAGAATAAAGGATTTCTCGTCTGTTTTGTGGAGGGAGTATGAGAAGCAGGGGTCTTGCACAAAGAAGGGTTACCGGAGAGGGTGATGGTTTGAATTTTCGGTGGTTGGAATGTCCATGGTCATGGAGGTTGCCCAATTGTTTGCTGGAATTTCCAAGATTGTTTCAAGCCAAGCCGGATACAAGAACTAAATCCACACCATTTAAGTGGAAAGACGTAGGAAATCAGCTGTGAGGGTTATGTGCAACTCACTTAAGACTCAAGACCCATACAGAACCCCGTAGCTAGGCAACCGCGGTACTCCGTCGCCTAACTTGACGTTATAGTAAACTGGAGTGGAGAGGGTTACATTCAAGTTCAAATTGTTCGGGGCGAGTTCTGCGGGATAAATTATGTGGCTAGCTCCGCTGAGTCAATCAATTAGTATATTACTGAGTGGACACCCGCAATTGTTCGCCTTTGTAACTTCATTGTCTTGGTCTGGTGATACTCGCCAATTGGAACAGCATAGGGAAGTTCGAATATTGGAGAAGTGAATTCTCGTTTCCCACTTCCATAGGGCTTAGCAATGCTGAATTTGCTGATGATCAGTGGTCTCATTTATTGATAGGAAGGGTATCGTTCATCTCCCGCAATGAGGTGCTCGAAAGGGGGATTTATGTTGCGGCATTTCATGAAGGGGGTGTAAGGGTTTTTACATTTGGAAGAAAAAGCCTTTGGCGCGTAGCTGCCTGTACCTCCTTGATGAGAGTATTGCCTAGTGCACGGGCTACGGGTTGTTGGGTGGTGGGCTGGGTTTGTGGGTGGCCTGGAAGGCGAGAGTTGGAACGTATGTAGTGGTAGGTGAAGCAAGGATGAGCTGGATGATGGGGCTGCTGGCGCGAGGTGTTCTGGTTGGGGCTAGTGATATGGGCTGTGTGGTTTGTAAGAGGATGGGGCTCGGTGAGTCTTTGGGCCAATGCCAAATTGGGTAAGTGGTTTGGGTTTGGGTGGTGAAGTGTTGATGTCTTCGGGGTAGTGGGAGATGGACCGCTTAGATTCTCTTTCAATTTCGTCGCGAGACCTTTCATGGCATTGTAGAGGGATCGGGCGGTTATCCCTGGAGCGGAAGGACGACAAGTCAGATGTCCAGACTTTACGGCAAAACGCACCGTGTCAGAAAATACCCATAATACTTGGCAATTCGGAGTAGGGCTTGGGAACTTCTGTGCGCCAGCGACGCGAAATAAATTCATCAAGGAAGCAGCGACGAGAGCCAGTTGATGATCTTACTTGCTGCCCAAGTGTGTGAATCATAATGGAGGTTGTTAGCGAAGTCGCCACATAGTGCATGGGTTTAGATGGCATGGAATATTTAACAATTATCCCAAGTTGAGTTGAGGGGGCGTTGGCGGATACCAGATACGCTAGGAAGCCCAGGAAGGTGCGAACCACACATGGCAACGAAGAAGGCGGCAGTGAGACAACGTTGGTCCGGTTATGGATATGGTGAATCTCAAAAAAATATGTATACTCGACGTCGGGAAACCAGTCCGGACGAAGATTTTGATTCCATGTTGGAACTGGGGAATGTGATTCTGAGTTTTTAATTGGCTGAACCGGTCGAGAATTCTGGTGAAAGGTTTGTGAATAGAGTTGTCCCACGTCGGCCGTTAGTGGGCTGGTGTGTTAGTTTGAAAGATTAATATATGAGCGGGAAAATCGGAGAATTCGCCGGCCCCCCACGTGTGACAACCCTGAATGGTAGTGATTAAGTTGTGGATGGTTGTGAGTGATAATGAAGTGGAGTCGAGGCTATACGAAAGATGAAAGAAGGTGTGCACTTGTTTGGCGTATATGAGGAGTCACCCTGAATGGAGATGTGAAAAACTTTGTGTGTGAAAGACTGATGTTCTTATTGTGTTGAGTTATGGTTGCCTTCAGCAATGGTGCGTAAATTTTTCTGGTCAAATGACGGTGGAGAGAGACGATTGCTTCCAATAGTTGAAGGTTTTATGGATCCTGCCTTACTGGTTTTGATAAATGTCTTGTGAGAGAGAGTTTGTGCGGAGTAGACGCGTTAATACACGTTCTCAAGGTGGGAATAGCGATTCCCTCTCTGCTCTATCTGGTTCAAAACGGCTTAGTCAGATCGGTGGTAGTCAAAAGTGAGAATCCCCATTGTTCAGGCATGGACCTCATACAGAGTTGTCGGACCAAAAGTGTAGAATAGGAGTAAGGAAAAACCAAAAAAAAAAAAAAAGTGAAGAATGGAAGAAATCTGTATTTTTTAATTTCACGAGTCAAGTGTAAAGCAGGTTCAATCTTCAGATGTCTAAAAAAGCTAAGAAGAAGAAGAAAACGAGGAAACTAGAACAACAATAGGAGACGACAACTCTTTGAATCCTAAGA
>NW_023591339.1:0-17194 GCF_014843425.1 Jatropha curcas | reverse complement strand
AGAGAGAGATTAAATTCTCATAGAACTAGGAGATTAGATGATTTAGTTTTAATTTTTTTTTCTCCACTATTAAATAATATTAGATTTTTGCCTTTTTCCTTTTGTTAAAAGTTTAAATAATTTGTTTATTCGAACTTAAATACTTCCGTGGCATAAAAGTTTTTTCCCCTCTAGATTCGGCATCTTATTTGTCGTTAATCACGTATTTGTGGAGAAGGGTTTATTAATGTGTGTGTATGAGTGAAAAATTGTATATAAGGATGTGGTGTCATGAGGAAATGAATAACTTAGAGTCCGCAGGAAGCTATATAGGTTTAGACTTGCGCTATTGGAGTTTTTCACTACAATCTAATCGACCTTCCCGCAGGGAGGTGTGTAGTGAATTCACTGAAACTAAACCATAAAGACTTATAATGATTTATTATTCAACTTGTTTTTGATTGCGTGAATTTGATTAGATAGTAACAGGACCGGGTTAAAATAAATAACGATACATTCGAAAGAGCTTTGTTAGTGATTTTAGAGGTTGTTTTAGCGCCTAGGTGATACAATCTCCAAAATATAGATATGATAGCAACATAGTAAGAATAAATTGAAGCACTAAGTTAGAATACAACCCTTGGATAAAGTTTAATGAAGTCAGAAAATAAGGTGTTAAATTTGAGTGTGGAGTGTTCTTCTTTTTATTCAAAATTGCCTTGTTTTTATTTCCTTTCATTCTCTTTTATTTGTTTGATAGTTAATTCTTAAAAATAATTTTCCTTTATTGCCGTTTAAATAATAGTTAGGATTATACATCAAATTATTTTGGTATTTGGAATATATCAATCATTCGTGCCGGAACACGATATTCTAGCTCATTCTATAAATTAAAGTTGTCTGCGATTTCGTACACTACTCATGCGAGAAAGATCACTGTCAATAAATAATTATTGGTATAAGTGCATATTCTCGACTTGGCAAGATATTACCCATTTTAAATTTTGGCATAGAGCAAGACCCATTTGTTCATAATATACTATCTCGCAATTTGTCCATTTTACATGGAATCCATGGTTTCGTTATAATAATTTTTCGTAATTGTTAGCTCACCTCTCTAGGATTCCTATCTTTAATTCAATAGTGTGAAGAAAATAAAATTGGGATTATCGAATAATTATGGTGTGATTTAGTTAGTTTTTTTGACTATTGGTGAGGAAGAAAATAAAAAATTTTGGAAGTTCGAATTCTTTGCAATTGCAAATGAAATTAAGTATTCGGAACTCGAGTTTAAAAAGAAGTATTACGTAATGCTTCTTTTTATACAACAGTCTATATATTAATTGGTATAATAAATCAAATAACTATTATAATTAGTGTGTATGATGTGAACCTTTTAATAGAGGTCCAAAATGGAAGAACACAAGAGTCGTCGAAGATGTGTATGATGTGACCTTAATAAGTCCAAAATGGAGAAAACAGAGTCCTCAAAGCGTTGCGTTTATCCGCAATGTGTGAACATAATTAAGTTTGAGCATCACTGTTGACTTCTTAAGTCTTATCATTTCATCATCAAACATATTTAATTATCTTATATTATTTCTAAAGGAAAAATATTTATTAATTTGAAGTTGTAAAAGAAAAACGTTAGTTATCTGTTGAAGTTAATTTTTTAAAATAATTCTCTTTATTGCCGTTTAAATAATAGTATGTTAATATAATTTTGGTATTTGGTATACATTTCTCGTGGAAACGATACTCTACTCATTCTATATTACTTGTTGCGATTTCATACACTTGCAAAAAATCACTGTCAATAATAATTAATAGTATAAGTACATATTCGACTTGGCAATATATAGCTTTAAATTCAAAGCACACCTTTGTTTATATACTATTGATTTGTCATTCTACATGGAATCATGGTTTCATTATATAATTTTTTCTAATTTAATCATTTATGATTCTTCCTTTATCAATAGTGTGACGAAAATAAAATGGGATTATCATAATCAGGTGTGTAAATCAGGTGTGATTTAGTTAGTTTTTTTACTATTGTGAAAAATAAAAAATCTTGAATTCAAATTCTTTCGGTTCAAAAATTAATTTAGCGAGTTAAAAGAAGTATTACATTTCTTCTTATTATACGGTCTATAATATTATTTGGATAATAAATCAAATAACTATTATAATAAGGTGTGTATGATGTGACCTTAATAAGTCCAAATTGGAGAAAACAGAGTCCTCAAAGTGTAGCATTTATCCTCAATGTGTGAACATAATTAAGTTTGAGCACCACTATTGACTTCTTAAGTCTTTATCCTCATTGTGTGAACATAATTAAGTTTGAGCACACTATTTTGACTTCCTTAAGTCTATTATCAATTATCATCATCAAACAGTATTTAATTATCTTTATATTATTTCTAAAGGAAAAATATTTATTAATTTGATGGTTGTTAAAAAGAAAAACGTTTATTTATTTATTTTATGTTTAATAACTATGTTTATATGCTAAACCCTTTGTTTTAATTTAAATACAAAATCGAGTTATGACCTCATGATTGGAATACTTGCCCACGCAACTGAAAATAGATATACTTACTCTCGCGTTCTAGAATAATATGTGTAAATTCTATAATTTTTGCAATATATTGGTATTATAATAATTTAAATTTATTTGCCAATGTAATATAATATATATATATATATATATATATATATTAATACCATATAATTCTTTGCCTCATTCTGATTAAATAGTGTTGTTATAATACCATTAATTCTTTGCCTCATTTGATTAAAAGTGTTGTATTATTGGAGGCCATGGGACTTCATATTTGAGATATAAATAAAAGTATCACTAAAAAATATATATATATTGTTTTTCTGGTTCAGATTTATTAGTTCATTAATTGTGTAAAAAGATGGCAAGATAAGTCAATTAAAAAGAAACAGCTGGACAATCATGTGATGATGATGATGATAGTTATAAAGGAATCAAAAAAAGATTCTGCATCTCCAAGAATCAATGAATCTTCTTCATTTCTTGGTCTCATACTTCCTCCAACCAACAAAGAATCTCTAAACATTTTCGTATTATTTTCTTTTTCTTTTTAACTTTGTATCTGTCTATCAATGGACTTACTCATCTAACAACTTTTTTTAATAATGCTATTTCACTACCCGACATGTATTATCTTTAGTAGTATTTTTTTTTTTCTTTATGAAAATAAATAATCGACATGTATTATCTTTAGTAAGTATTTTTTTTTTCTTTATGTTAAAATTAAATAATTCATAATAATTTTTTTTAATTATTTAAGTCTGAGGTAATATATTATAGTCAAGGAAAAAGTAATGTATAGCTAATTATTTTAATTTTCTGCTATTCTATGAGGTTTTAAATATAAAAATTAATTTCAAATTCCAGATTTCAATATATGTACGGATATAACTGTTAAAACTGTACAGTTTGCAACTAAACTCTAAAGTCCTAAAAATGGTAATGTGGGTCTTGACTTTCGCCGATCAAAGAACATTAGGCTTGATTTCTATATAGTCTGCCGGACCTTTTTCCATTGCCTGAAGGTTTGATCATTCTATTTGGCTTTATAAGATTTTTTTTTTTTTTTTTTTTTAATATGTCATTTTTGTTATTAAACATACATGTTAGATTATTTTTTTTTTTTTTTTTTTAAATATGCATTTGTATTAACATACAATGTTAGATTTGCTCAAATAATGGACATAAAGTGTAATATATATATATAAAGAAAAGTTTAAAATTTTACGAAAAAGAACCACTTGAAACTAATAATTAAGTGAAGATAATATTTGCTTTTAATTATATCTTCAAGATCAGTTAAATTAGGTTCGGTAATAGCTTTTTAAATAGTTTTTAGTCAAAATGCCAAAAGTTATTTAAAAAGTTAGACTTTGAAATAGCTTTTAGATGTTATGATAACTTTCTTTATTAAAAATTAATAGCTATCCAAACAGCTAAATTTATCGAATAGACTCTAATTATTTAAAAAAAATAAAATTGAAATATGACTCCAATTATGAATTCTATTTCCATTCCATTGAGTTTCGAAAACCAGTCAAACATAGAGAAACCTTATGTCCTAAAATAATTAGTAAGATGATCAATGAAGTCAGGCAACTTGCTTCTTTGATTTTTGAAGTCATACATTTTTGCCCATATGTTTTTAGCAAATCTACACAAAATAATGAAATACACACGTAAACAAGCCTTGAGAATTGACTAAGTTTGGATTTAAATAATTGGTAAACAATCGATTTCCATTTGATAAGTTGAAAAAAAAGTCACAATTAGCGACTTATTTTCGAACTCAAATATATATCTTATGATGTGAACCACTTCACCGACAAATACTTATTATATTAAATATATTAAAAAAGATACAAACTCTTATTTTCAAACAATAGAGAAATTCCTATGGTGTATATCCAAGACAATAATTAAGGAGGGAAAAATCCTATGGTGGGTTATATCCAAGACAATAAATTAAGGAAGGGAAAATAAATATATATATAATGATCGACTTCCATGATTAAAGGTTACAATCTTTTAGGGCTATAATATTCAGACTTTACATGCTTATTGAAGAGAAGAAATTAATAATTATAGGGCTATAAAGTAGTAATTTGAAACTCTTGCCATTTATGCTATTGAAATAATTATAAGGGCTATAGTAGAATTTGAACTCTTGCTTTTTTGGTATTTGGGCAACTCTCAATTAATATGCATACGGAGGAGATTAGACATACACATATAATTATAAAGAACATGTTAAATCTTGGGTCGCATACCAATAAATAGTCTAATGATAAATGCATACACGATCTGATAATATATTCAAGTTCGAATTCCCTCCCAACACTTAAAAAAAAAATGTTAAATCTAGAGCCAACGGTGCTATGTTGATCTTACTTTAAGATTTATATATAATTCAACATTTAAATTTATGAGGTGCACTAGGAATATATTCTAACTACTTTTATAGCGAGGAAAGTTAAATTTTTATTTTATTTTATTGAGGAATAGAATGTGAAGATAACATTTACTATTTGGGTGTATCATGTGCTCACTTTTCTCTTACAATGACACAAAACACTATTTTCCTTCCCTTTAAAAGAAATCAATCAAACACTTCTTTTTCAAAGTTACCGGATGCAATCTGTGTAGGTTTTTTTTTTTTTTTTTTTTTTTTTTTTTTTTTTTTTTTTTAATGTATTAGAAAGCTTCCTTGTTTGATTTTTCAATTTCGCTCAGTTTAGTAAATTATGCCATTCATTTGAACAAAAAAAAAAAAAAAAATCAACGTTTGTAAGAAAAAAAAAAAAAAATCACGTTTAAGGTTCTATTACCATTTAATTACTTATAAAGTTAACTAAAGTTAAAAAAAAAAAAAAAAAGATATTTTTTGTTTCTTATGCATCAATACTAAAACCGAGAATAAATTTATTTACCAATTGAATTATGAATTTATATATAAAAATTTAAAATTAAATTAATTTATGCTTTTTTCATAATGAAATCTTCTGTTAATGATTATTTAGTATTAATTTCTGACTTTGTGGATTGCTGAAGTTTTTATTGATTTAACTTCTTTTGCTGATAAAAGAAAATTTCTAACTTTGCCATCTTGCCATTGACTTGCACTAGCACGACATTGAAAAATAATAAAAAATATTTTTAATTGATTTTGGAATATAATTAAGATTATTCAAGACCACAATAAATTTAAAATAATTTATAAAAAATAATTTTTTAGTATATTTTTCCTTAAAAAAATTATTTTTAAAAGATAAAATAAATTATTTTTAAAAGATAAAATAAATTAAAACAAGTTTTAAAGACCAAGATATGACTCTTTTAAAATCCAAAATTAATCCCAACAACATGATTCAAATCTAAAATGTGAGAATAAAATCATTTAAAAGTAATGGAAAATAATTTGATAACATTATTAAAAAGAAAAAATGACGCTTATTATCTAATCCATAATATTATTTCGATTTATTTAATTTTATACAAATCAAAATACATAATTTTAATTAATAAATTGTTGATTGAAGTGATAAGCGAATCGATCATTATAATTCACTTTGCTGTGAAGATAAAAAATTATAAGAACAAAAAATCTTTACGCTATATGACCCGTTAGGAATTAAACCTATTGCTTATATAAAAAAAAAAATCATAGCTATAATTGAGATTTTATAAAGGGTGAGGTAAGCCACTTGCTTCTCACTTTGAGCCTACAAATCTTAAATAAAATCTTTCCCATCCTAAAAAGCAATGTTTGATATTTCCACTTGTTTTGATTTATTTAGTCCCATAAATCAAACCATCTTAATCCCTCCGTCATGTGACTTTCCCCTAGCTGGCAAAACTACTTGACTTAAAAAGCTCTCTCAATACTCTTTTTCTTCCTATTCACATAACATGCAATAAAAAGCCTACACCTTCCTCCTCCTCCTACTACCAAAGCCTCTACCAATCTTGCCAATGGGAACTCTGGAAGTAGAAACACCTTACTTCGCCGCTGCCGCCACCAATGTCACGAAACTCTCCGACCCAGAAAAACCCATCAGCGGCGTTGAAGAAGACGACGACGTTTCACCTATTGAGGAGGTCCGGCTAACTGTTAATAACACCGATGACCCAACCTTGCCTGTTTGGACCTTCAGGATGTGGTTTTTGGGCTTACTATCATGTGGGCTTCTTTCTTTTCTAAATCAGTTCTTTGCCTACAGAACGGAGCCTCTTGTAATTACACAAATTACAGTTCAAGTGGCCACACTTCCTGTTGGCCATTTCTTGGCTGCTGTACTTCCTAAGACTCAGTTTCGGATCCCAGGTTTCGGGTCAAGAAACTTTTCTTTAAACCCGGGTCCGTTTAATGTGAAGGAGCATGTGCTTATTTCCATTTTTGCTAATGCTGGAAGTGCTTTTGGATATGGATCTGCTTATGCTGTTAGTATTGTTACTATTATTAAAGCGTTCTATAAAAGGAAAATCTCTTTCTTGGCTAGTTGGATTCTCATCATCACTACCCAGGTAATGATAAGTGGTGTTTCTTGATTTTCATGTTTCCTGGAAGCAAAAAAAGTTTCTTGCTTTTCCTTTTCTTGTTTTAACAAGTAAAGAAGCGAGATTATTTCATTTGAAGGCAGAAAAAAACATTACTTGCTTTTTTTTTTTATTATTATTTGTCTCTCATAGAGAGGGACAAACTAAAAGACAGGCTGAAGATAAACTCGATTTTTGATAAATTATATATCAAAGAAGCAAATTATAAATTATTTCTACTTTTTTAATAGTATTTTAAAAGTGGAATTTGATTCGTTAAATTATTGCAACACACAGTTTAGTGAGATGATTTGGTTTCTAATTTATAATTAAGTGAAGAAATAATAATTGGAGGTGGGTGGATGAACGTTAGGTACTTGGATACGGTTGGGCAGGGCTTCTGAGGAAATATGTAGTGGAGCCTGCACATATGTGGTGGCCAAGTACTTTGGTTCAAGTTTCACTCTTCAGGTATTCCTCTCTTTCTTCTTTTCACTATTTTTTAATTATCATTATCTTTCTACTTGCACGCCAATCATCAATTATAGTGGGATTATATTTTTTTCTAAAACAATCTCACCTTTAAATCTTCTTAATTAAAAAAAGCAGCTGTGAAATGAAAGTGGGTTGGGTATCCGTGAAATTTAAACTAATCATGTACGTATCATTTAAAATTTTACTATCTTTATTCATTTAAAATCTGTTTAAATATCTATTTAAATATTCGTATTTAAACCTATTTAAATTTTTACCATCTGTATCCATTTAAAATTCATTTAAAGTATTTTTATACAGGTAAAATATCCGTGAATTTTAACTATTTAAATCTGAACTAATTTGAAATATAACTATTACTAATAATTGATAGAATATTCATGAGTGTCTAATAGCGGATAACGATTGATAATTACCCAAAGATGATAGTAATGTTCCATTCTATTCTAAATTCAGTTATAACTATCGAAGTCGGGCGGATATTCTAAATAGCCGCACAGCCTCCATCCCTGTGGAACCAATATTCAATATTCCAAATTAAAAGGGACAAATCATAAATTTTTTGTACCAATTTCTAGAGTAAATTTGAAAATTTTTTTTGTGGTCTAGGGGACGATGTCATGATGATGTAATAATAATAACAATAATAAAAGATCAATTGTAGAAAATGACAAAGGGAATCTTTGTGTGACCATAAACTAGTGGCTAGATACAAAAGAGTTGTCAATTTTGTTTTGCTTATTTATCTTGAAGGCATTTGGATAAAGTCAGTCAGCTAGAATCTTCTGACAGGCCAGTCGTCAGCAATAGCTGATTATCTGTTCATTGAAACGCGATTCCAGAAATAAGAACAAGCAAGTCATTCCAAAATTACTCACAGTCTCGTTTGGCACTTACTGAAGAAAAAAATAAAAGGATGATAAATGCATTCTCCCTCACTAAAATTTGTAAAAAAATACATAAATCGGTTCGGTTCAGTTTAAAAATACCTGTAAAATTGAGACAAGTCACAGTCTATGATATACCATGTGAATAATTCATAATTGCATAAGGAACTTTTCAAAGTTAAATCAGATTTTTTCTTGATGGGTAAAATTGTCTTTAGCTGGGTATTAGGTTTGATGGTGAAAGGAAGATCAAATTTGGTGGGGCCCGCTTGTCAATATAATTGAAATGCCAATTTCTTTCCTTCTTTTGTTTTTTTTCTTTCTTAAGCTACTTGTTCTAAAAATAAACCACCGTGTGGGAGTGGGACCCAGTTGATTGTGATAAGCCTCATCCCACAACATTGCATAAAATGAGGACCTTATTTATTAATTAATTAATTTTAGATTTGAGATAATCCTGATTTAATAAAGCCCTCAAACTATGAAAAATATGATAATCACCATAATTTTTGTATATTTTTTTTAAAAATATTATCCCCCCGCCCCAACCAAAAAAAAATTTCAAAATTTTGTTTTCTCACTTATATTTTATAAATTCTCTTAAACGAAATATAAGTTTGACCACTAAATTCTCTAGAATTTTATTTGTTATTCATATATTTTTAAAATTATAATTATAATACACAATTTTGGAAATTTGTTCATATTCCCCCCCCCCAACAAAATCACAGTCTCGTTTGGCACTTACTGAAGAACAAAAATAAAAGGATGATAAATGCATTCTCCCTCACTAAAATTTGTAAAAAATAAATAAAAATAAAAATTGGAGTTGTATGTATCAACAATTCGGTTCGGTTCAGTTTAAAAATAACTGTAAATTGAAAGCAAATGCAATAAAATTCCATTTTTCATGGTTTTTTTTGAAGAATCACCTAATAAGCAGTACAAAGTCTCTAGCAATTAAAGCCTATAGTGGCAGATTGAGAAACACTTTTCTAATATGGAACTGGAACGGCCCGGTTTCAAGCTGAATCAGGTCTGATTAGAGTCTGAACCGGCCTGGTGGCAATGGTTTAGTAACGGATACAAAGCTGCAACAAAGTCAGGATCAAACAACAATAAAAAAGAAATAAGAATTGTTTTTTTATTTTCCAATTGTTTAATTAAAAATAAATAAAAGAGAGAGGTGGAATTGAGACAAGTCACAGTCTATGAACTGAAGCACCGAAACCAGCAATCAAAGTCAAGGCTGATATCATGTGAATAATTACATAAGGAACTTTTCAAAGTTAAATCAACTGTGTGATACTTTCGCAGCTCAGCATGAGAATATATAAACATTTTTAAATCAGATTTTTTCTTGATGGGTAAAATTGTCTTTAGCTGGGTATTAGGTTTGATGGTGAAAGGAAGATCAAATTTGGTGGGGCCCGCTTGTCAATATAATTGAGTTGCTTAAGCTACCTGTTATAAAAATAAATAAAAAAATAAATAAACAAGTAAAAACAAAGTGCGTGGGACATAAAATTTCCTTCCTTAAATGCATAAACCATCGTGTGGGAGTGGGACCCAGTTGATTGTGATAAGCCTCATCCCACAAGATTGCATAAAATGAGTACCTTATTTATTAATTAATTAATTTTAGATAGTCCAGTTGATTGTGATAAGCCTCATCCCACAAGATTGCATAAAATGAGTACCTTATTTATTAATTAATTAATTTTAGATTTGAGATAATCCTGATTTAATAAAGCCCTCAAAATATGAAAAATATGATTATCACCATAATTTTTGTATATTTTTTTTAAAATATTATCTCCCCGCCCCAACAAAAAAAAAAAAATGCAAAATTTTGTTTTCTCACATATATTTTATAAATTCTCTTAAAGGAAATATAAGTTTGACCACTAAATTCTCTAGAATTTTATTTGTTATTTTCTCTTAAAGGAAATATAAGTTTGACCACTAAATTCTCTAGAATTTTATTTGTTATTCATATATTTCATGTATATTTTTAAAATTATAATTATAATACACCAATTTTGGAAATTTGTTCATATTTCCCCCTCTTTTTTTAGTTCTACTTTTTTGTCCTTATTCTTGGCCTCCCATTTTTTCTAAGTCTAGTTTCAACCTAGCCTTCCCCTTCAACAGTTATGGATTTACCAAAAAGAAAGCTTTTCTTTTCTTTTCTTTTTTCCCCTCTCAATGTAATCAGGCTAGTGCATTCCATATATTATAAAAATGACAACCATCACTCACCTTGGACAAACAGAGGGATGTTTCAAACTACCTAATCATTTACTTCTGTGTACCTCTGGTGTACCTTTCTTGCTGCTATTTCTATTCAAAACTAACAAAAAAACTGAATCACTTTGATATACTTCAATTTGCAGGTATGTTTCCAGCCCAACTTGGCTAGCACCTATAAACAGATAATGTAATTAAGACAATTGCACATGGAGCCAATGTTTTACATAAGTCTGGTATAATTTTGCAAGGGCTTTACATGAGAAAAGACGATAGGAGAATCAACGCATGACACGAGCCAAGTTCTTCCTAATTGCACTTATATGCAGCTTTCCTGCGTATTTTAGTCCAGGGTACCTATTCACAACACTTACCAAGCATTTACTTGCTCTGCGGGTGTTTCAAAGTCAGTAACAGCACAGCAACATAGGGCTTCAGGCATGAGGAGGCCTTGGACTTCGGAGCAGTGGACGCTTGACTGGAGTGCAGTCGCTTCCTTCTTGTTCAAGCCCCCTCATTAGCCCTTTCTGCCATTGTCAACGTTTTTGTGGGATATGGTGTTGATAATGTACATTTGCCATTCCCATTGCTTACTGGGGCTAGACTTGTACAATGCACACAGATTTCCCAATATTCTCCTCACATTTGGTGTTACAGCTCAAGGAAACAAGTATGATTATACCAGCTATAGTAATGACAAATTCGAGCTAGACCTACCGAAGTATTGAGGAGCAAGGAAATTCATTAAGCATGTTTTTTTGCTCTGAACTTATGGCTTTGGTTTTGCGACCATTGCATCGACTCTTAACCCATGCTGGCTTTCTTTCTACGGGGAAAGGTAATCTTTACTCATAAAAATCATTAGTTGAGTTTTTTCATTTTCAATTTCCCCACAAGAGAAGCTCTTAGAAGCTTTTCAAGCTTTCTCAATATGTTTTCATTGATATGTATCAACTGGAAAATTTGTACTGCATAGTATTCATGTTCTGATGTCATCCACAGGGAGATTCTATTGCAACTATCGTGCTTCTTACAAAGAAAAGGAGGATATCCCACACCAGATTGATGAAAGATAACAAGAAGACTTCCTTCCTGGGTTTCACTTGTTTTGGCTGTGCACTCGCAGTTGCTCTTGTTCTCTGCTGTTAGTCTTTGAATGATTCAGGGTTCAAATGCCATGGTGGGGACTCGTCTTGCCAGTGCTAATGGCTTTCTTTCTTCACACTCCCCAATCAGCATTATTTAAACTGCCAACAACAAACCAGGTAATTATTGAACTTTACCCTAAATTTGGAAATCTAAATCTGAAAAAAAGTTAAAAGATTAAAAAAAAAAAAAATTTCCTATACTGCACGGTTCTCTCAGAAGTTCTCATGCATTCTACCGCAAGGATAGGTTGCTGCTATGTAATGGGTTTTGGATGCAATGTTGGTACCAGCATGAAGAACCTCGTGTTGAGAACTTTGGCCTCAGTTTCAATGCATATGTGGCCATTCTCTTTTTCCCAATTTCATTCTCTACACAAACTTTGTTTTTCATCACTAACAATCTGATAATTCATGTTATAGGACACCAGGGTTTAAAACATAATCACTGAGTTATGTTATGGGTATCATATATCCAGGAAGACAATAGCCAATGTATGCCTTCAAAACCTATGGTTATATGAGCATGGCGCAGGCTGTCTCCTTCCTCAACGATTCAAGCTAGACACTACATTGAAGATTCCCTTCCAAGACAATGTTCTTGGGTCAGGTACATTTTTCCTCTTGCCAATCTTGTATCAAAGCACGCAAAAATAAAAGGGCAAAATCTGTGGAAATCCAGTTTCCAATGTGTAATTGATTTTAACATTTGTTAGAAACTATCTTACCGAATGCACTTTGAACAATAAAGTGTGATATTTACAGTATTGAAAAGACAAACCCTTGATTTATTCTACTTCGCTTCTTACTTCAGGAGAATAGCAGATAGGGTAAAAACTCTTACTATTGTCCAATCGGAATCATCTCTAACAATATTTCACTGTACCAAAATGTCATTTGCTTTCTTCAAACATTTTAAACCCTTGCAATTGATATGCATAATTTTTCCTCCCATGCTGATGATGCGAAAATTTCAAATCTACAGTAGAATGGTAAAATGGCTGCATTTTATAACAAGATTATGCTAAAATTCATATATAGCCAGAGCATCCCACCGTCTCAGAATGGAGTTTCACCAAAATATTTTGCAAGGGAAATCGGTCTTAATCATGGATTTTGGGCATCCTCCAATCATTTGGTGATAAGACTTCTAATTTAACAACGCAAAACAATCAACAGCCAGCAAAATACTTTTTATTGTTTGGTTTTACACTGATCTACCGCTTCGAGTACAATCGCTAACATCTCTATTTCTATGTTTCTTCCCATGATGTGTAGTTCATTGGAACAATTACTCGCTGGAACAATTCAATTTGCAGTGCATGGTGGCTGCTGAACTCCATTTCATAACATTAGTCAGGATGATCTGCTTCCGCCCAACAGGTCCTTGGGACATGTCCAGGTGATCGAGTCTTCTTTTGATGCATCTGTCATAATGGGGTTTGGGGAACCTAAACGGGATCTTTGGGAAGTCTGGAAACTATCAAGCCATGAATTGGTTCTTCCTTGGAGGTGCAGTGGGACCAGTTATAGTTTGGGTTGTTTGCACAAATCATTCCCCAAGCAAATCTTGGATTCCCCCTGATAACCTGCCAGTTTCTTTCTTTGGATCAACTGGCAAGTATGCCCTCCAGCAACAGCAGTTAACTTACAATTCCTGGATCATATGTTAGGAACAATGTTTGCAATGTCTTCGTTCTCCGCTACCGGGGAAGCAGTGGTGGCAGAGGTTATAATTACCATTCTTTCAGCAGCACGTGGATTGCAGGGGTTGGCCTTCATGGCATTTTATTTACTTTTTCAGTGGGTATGGGAAAAGAGAAGTTTAAATTTGGTGACGAAAGGGCACAGAAAGGCGAACACTGTGATGATTAGCAACCTGTCCAACAGCCAAGGGAATAGTGGTTGATGGTTGTCCAGTGAACTAATTGTATTTCTTCTTCTATGCACGTTTCTGTTTAAAGTTAAGAAGTGTACATAGTATAGAATTAGGAAATATGAGAAAAAAAAGTATAATCAAAATATCAAACTTCAGGAATGGAGCAATTTGTGGACAACTCAAGGCTTAATGAATATAATTTCTACTGTAAAAAATTTAGCGTTCTTATTATAAAGGCACCAAGTCTATTACCAAAATAGATTGTAATTCCAGGGAACATGATTCAAGTTGAAGTCCAACGATAGAAAAGGTCTTAATTCAGATTGGAGTTTCTTGACTTCATCAACGACCATTGGCAAACCCATTACACCATGCTTTGATGGCAGTGAATTAACTTTGCTCGCACAAGAGTCCACTAACATAATGATTAGAGCATTAACAATAATGCTTTCATACCTTGATTCTAATTCATTGATAGTTTTATTGAGAGCCACTGATTGTACTCCATCCATCCTTATGATGAAGGAAGCTGCGAACTCAGTGAGGCCACCTCCACCATATGCCTTCACATTCAGAAAGTTAAATGGAATTCACTTGAGGATTCACCAAATAATCAGAATAAACAGCTTGTAAAATTTCATCGTTTTCTCAAGGTGCATACCTTTGCAATTTCCGAGGTAATCAGAGCAGTATCTGCACTCCTCAAGCCACATTGAAGATTATTTCGTTGCATGTTAGATAACAGCTCCTATGGGCCATGATAAAATACGTATACCACTTATAGTGTTGGGCCAGTTGTAAACTAAGTAGCAATAGCTCAATATTACTATAATGAAAATCATAATGGGAAAAATGATTAGACTTTGATAGCAAACCTAATGCAACAGTTTAGCGAGGACACTGTGTGATTAAAGCAGCAAGATTAGTGAGAATTTAAACATGAAAAATCACACTACAAAATCAAAGTCTGCCGACCAAAAAAACATATTAGAATAAGGTCAGCTCTATGTTAATTGAAAAACTGCCCCAATATCCCTACAACTACAATCAATTGGGAATTCGAAACAATACTATGACTGGACAGACTTAAGAGGAGAATTTTGGTCAGATATCAAAACACATTACCTTAACCAGCTTCTGCAAGCACTTTTTTACGCTAAGCTGCCTTGCCAATTTCATCAAGCTAAGTGAAAATAGCCATCTGCTCATAACTCCCTGTTAATCAAGCGAACAGGACTAATAAGATCACATAGAAGTTTAACACCAGGGAAGAAACTGTGGTCAGGTTTTAGAAACTCGAGGACAGAAAAGAGAGAAAAGTGATGGAATACATCAAATGTAATAGGTTAAAAATAGAATAAGAAGAAGAAAGAAAATGTTGGGGGCATGGTTCAATGTAATCAGGAAAGAATTACTGCAAAAGATTGATTTGAGCAAAATTAGAGATTTATAATCCAGGCACTCCCCATAAAATCCTCTACCATCGAACTTTAAAAGCTTTATCCAGCAAAACTTGCTTGCAGAACTCTACGAGAGGAAAAATAAGGAATTGTCCCTTGAGCGATTTAAATCGGAGGAACTTTTTTCTTAACGAGTAACTACTAAATGGAATTTAAAGAAAACTTTAGTTTATGATTAATTATATTGGGAAATGATGAAGAAATATGAAAGAGGATGTTTCCAGTTTTTTTATATATATATATTTATTTTAAACATCTTCTAGAAATATCAAGCTTTCAAGAATTGCCAATTAAATAATACACTGTTTGTAACCCTCAAATTTTGAACATTTAAAGCATACTTCCATTCTTCTGTTCAGTCAAAATTAAATGACTAAACTAAACGCTGTTCACTTTTTAGGGCTCTGTTGATCCAGCTTAAAGAAAAATGTAAAGGAACGTCCTAAAAGATTGTCAATAAAATTTGATCAAAGAATAGATCTCACAAATAAAAGTTATCCAAACTAGTTAATCCAATGATTGCAATTCCTTATTAAACTGTACTCCACATCGAATTCTCTTATGACATCATTAGGCAGTATTATAAGATAGTACAACAGTCTACCCTCGCCAATAACTAGATAACTCCTAGGAAACCAAATTATAGAAACATACCTTCATGAAATCAAGCAACAACTAATTTCCCACAGGAAGATGATCAGGGAGCAATCCAGCTCCTAATTGGGATTCCTAGCCGCACAACTAGGATTTTAGTAATACTGTTATTTCAGATTTGCATTTAGTTTTCCGTTTCCTTATTGATTAGGTATTTTACATTTTTCATGAATAGGAAATAGAGTTTTTTAATTCTTTCTTTAATTAGGGGATCTAATCTATGTAGGATTTATCACTATAAATAGACAGCACTAGTAGCATTTGTAATCATCTATTTTCCTCATAATTTTAATTCAACGGTTATAAACCTAATTATGTTACTGTTTCCACCTACCAAATCAACCCTATTCTAGCCTTACTTGGTTTAAAAAACTGACAGCCCTACATCTTCCCCTGCGTCAACTTGTATTCAGAGCACAAAAACAGATCCTAGGAATTCTTTTTTTGTCTGATTAAGCTATAGGTTGTAAGAGGCAGAGCAGAGCAAGAGGCATCAGCCCCAACAAAGATGAATAGCTGGAGATGCGGCGATATGATTGAGGATTTGACCCGGGCTGTACAAGGCCTTGCAGCGTCAGGAAACCCGTGGAAGCCCGAATGGGGACTCCGGAAGGCAACCCACCCAAAACCTTGATTTTCAAGAAGCTCTTTGAGAGGAAGAGGAAGTCGAGGAGTGAACCCCTTTCAATGAAAAAAGCTGGACCGGCAAACCCAAGCAGCACGAGGGGCAGATTGGAAAGAGCGTTTACTTCATGCTTTGATTAAATAAGTGGAGGAGTTAAAATTGAAACGTTTGATGATTTTTA
Source organism: Jatropha curcas (assembly GCF_014843425.1). The sequence goes on along the minus strand of NW_023591339.1, from coordinate 537 downwards.
TGGAATAATCGCATGCGAAGACTATTAGAGTGGGAAACTGTTTAGAAAAGTATTTGAAATGAAACCAATGGGTTGAAACCCGAAAAAGTGCTTTTGTAAGCTTAAATTAAAGAGTACTTGCACTTCAATGGTGGAAGAGAGTTGAGAAGCAGCGTGCACGATCAAATGGAAGGCTTAAAAATCAGGACGTGGGAAGCACATGGAAAACTAAAAGCTAAGGAAAGCAATTTTAGCAAGCTGGATTACGCAATGCGAAACTTTATATTGAAAAAGGTCCACTGCCTGTGGAAACAAAAAAATAGGCATTGTCTGTTTGGGAAAGAGTTAACACGGCAGGGAATTTTTTAATAATTTTGGTCCATTTTCGAGTTGGAATATCTGAAAGTAAAAACCCCATAAAGATTTTAGACCCTTGCCGCTTACCCTTTTTTTTTGGCTGGTTTGGAAAAAAATCCAGTTTTTTCCCTCTTAAGGAAGATGGAAAATTGGCATAGGTTCCGTATTACACGAATCTTGAAGATTGCTCAATCTCTCCTT
>NW_023591338.1:84770-104496 GCF_014843425.1 Jatropha curcas | reverse complement strand
TAATACAGGACTTCATCAAGCAATGTCCTGAACTGGGCAACCCCGCTATTCCTTAGTAATTATGGCATCGAGGTTTAGTGTTTGCCTATGAGCATGCGGAAGTTAGTCCGGCACGGGACATCCGGGAAAAGCCAGATCAGCGAAGCAAGATTTTGGGGCTGTATGGAATTAATCCTATTTGCAACTCTTGGTATGTATGAAACAGATTGCAGGTAGCAATCCACCAAACTTCGAAGTACCAAGAAGAAAATAGCGCCAGTCAGCTTTGCTGGCAGTTTAATAAAGAAGGTCAAAGACCAGGAACAGCGAAAACTGGCAAGAAGGTTGTTTGGTCCCTGAAGGAAATTAGGCACAGCAATCCATAGACCCACATTTTGGACATTAGTATTCGTCCTCATTAGGCTCGGCCCCTATGTGTTGGAAGAAGATACTGATCTGCGGAGCCGTTATTTTGACTGATTTGTGATCGGTTTAGAATTCACAAAATCCATGTAAATGGCATCAGTTGAACAAAGATATTTTTGTCCTTCGTTGTAATGTGTAATCATTTGCATAATGTGAAAAGACGCTATCATTAGAGGCCTGATTCCTGTCCTCGGAAAAAAGAAACTTATATATCAGAGATATGTTAGGCAGCCCTCTCCATTGGGCTCGCGGTCTCAAAAACATTACATAAAACCAATTCATTCATAAATTCATTCTTCTTCTTGCAAGTAAAAAAGGGGGCCAAAGAAAAGCAAAAAATACAAGAAGAACAACAACAAGGTAGGAGAAAAAAAAGGAAGGAAAAAACCCGCTAAAGTCGAAAAACCCCGAAAGGCGGCTTAGGCAAAGTAGGGGGCCGCCTAAGCTGAAATAACCCATAAAGGGCGGCTTAGCGCAAACAATTGGGTAGCTCGCTAAGTCCGAAAACCACGAAAGAGGGCCCACGGCTTAGGCAAAAAATCAGAGCTTTTTGAAGAATCACAAGTTGGAAAATGACTTTGGAAAAGCTCAACAATGATATTTCCTCAAATATTTTCAAGCTAAAAAGTTCAAACCTCCATTCCAAATAGTAGCCCAAAGTCAGGCGGAAAGCAATAAAAGTCCAAGTGTAAAGTAATAACAAGTCTAAACCCAGAGTTCTCAAAATAAAAAGCCTCAAAACGGCAAAAAACATCCAAATCCACAAGCCCAAAACATAGAAGTCAACAAAAAACAATCATAAAGTCCCAAAAAAGCCTATAGGAGTCTAGTGTCCGTCCCTTTTCGTGGAGATAACATCATCTCTGAGTCATCCCTAGGCTGTTATAACTCTGTTCCAAACCTCGCCTGTCCGAGGAAGCCAGCACAATTCGTGTCCTCACCAGTCCTCAAACCTCATCATTACGCGTCAAGCCTGAGCCCAACCTTCCGAGTACCACTCAGCCAAGCACAGTCCTTCCCTTGGTCTCTCAATCGGCCAGGACAGCAGTAATGAACCAAGCCCCGGATATCTCAGGAGCAAGTCCTGAAACCACTGGCAGGAATTACGGTCAGGCCTAACTCATACCGATCGATCTCGCTTAAACCCAAGCCCTAAGACGGCTCGGGTGTAACACCACAGAGGTGATAGACTGAATTAGACTGAAATAATATCGCCCATAATTCCGAACAGTCCTGATTCTATCCCCCATTCGTGCCCTCAGACCTCGTCTCAGCGCGACACCACTAGAAAGCGCCGCACGTACCAGGTGTACAGTGTACCCGACCGTTGTGAAGGCCAAAAAGGTGAAACCCAAGAATGGCGAAAGCCCTGACCTGGATAAAGCCGGGTATTCAGTGATGGTCTGCTAGCCAGGCCGAATGCAGGTCCATGAACCCTACAGTATCATCATTTGGAACCCGCAATCTCAAATCAGCCATGAATAAGTCCACGCCATCAGTTAGAGATGGGACTATGTGTGATCAAAATCCTCCGCATACGACTACTGTAGTGGGATTCATCTAGGGCAAGAGTAGTAGGAAGTAGCAACCACTTGAAGGTGGTCTTCAACCAAACCGTGCTAGTTAATGGATCCCTTTCTTTCTACAACTCGGGGAACATAACACCCAAAAACAAAAAACAAGAAAAATGTTTCCTTTTCATCACTAAGACCTGGACAAAATCATGTTTTCCATAAACATTGCGGCGGAAACAAAATACTATTATTCCTTTCACTTATTATGACACCCATGATACTAATTTTCAAGTACTAACCAAAAGTGGCAGCGTGTATCAAATAAAAGTTCAGTACAGAAAATAATACAGTAAGAGAAATAAACAAAAGAGACAAAGCCTAGACAAATCTAGCACTATCCCTCAGCGGCGGGGCCTCCTCCATTCCTCCTGATCCATTCAACAGGGCTATCTGAGTGCCAGCCGCCAGGCTAGTTCTTGCTGGATCCCATAGAACGCACGCGTACACTGCATCCTGATTGGACCAACCCGACCGAGGAACCTCGGAAATCATACAAAAGGAAAAAATTCAAATCAATATAAAATCTCTTATGAATCTTTTTTGTGAGAGATGTGTCAGGTTTTACCTCACAGTTGATGTGCCTCGGGAACGAAGACGTCAGGCAATCCAACACTGCATCACAGGCTGAGACCTCCTCCGAAAGAGCTTGGAAGGGCTATCAGGAGCAAAGCTAAGAAAACTACTGTATGGTAGACGTTTAAGATTGCTAAGTCTGAGGTGTGAAAGTTGGCCCCACGGTAGCCTCACAAACATTAGCCCGGGGCCCTGAAAGGACCTCGTCGATGGCTAGTGCCCTGGCCTGCCGAAGGACCCCAAACCCGGAGCTGGCGAAGAACAAGTTTGGGATCGATCACTGGGCCCTCCTCCTTGGAGCTCCTTAGTCGGAGGGACCCGCAAGCCCCGAGAAGCAACGACTAGTCGCCAAGATGGCTGAGAAGGAACCGACCCTGGAAAGTTATCAAAAGAGCCAGAGATGCCAATTGGCGGCCATCACAAGAGATTCCGCCCAAAACCTCATCAGCTAATCTTCCTCCCATTAAGGAAACTCCACATGTGCAATAACCCTCACGTATGAGCAGCAGTGAGCATCATCTGGAACCGACTATGTCGTCTCGAAACCTAACCTGTGTCGCATTGTGTCCTCAGGAGGGGCGAATAAGAGCCGATAGGTACTGGCAGCCTCTTATGACTTTGATATGTCCCACTCTCTTCGCCCACAAAATATCCGGCCGCTAGCGATGGGGTGCGACCAGGACCAGCCCTCCGCCGACGACCAAGGCATCTGACCGCTGGAAATCAACGATCGGCCTGACATCCAGCTCTGTAGACGCGGCCAAGTCATTTGGCCCCACTTACAGCCTTATAAGAATGCAACATATGTTATAAATCCTCTTTTATTTAACATTATTTAAGAATCCACTAAGGCACATTCACCTGCTCCAGGGGGCAAGTGCAAAAAAAGGGCCTACTCAGCTCCTTCAGCGATTCTCTTGCACCCGAACGGTTATGAAGGCGTTTGATTTGTACCATCTCCAAGCCAAACGCGCCCAGCCCTGATTCCCGGAAGACAGTTTGAAGCACTCCAGGTGGGTCTGTAAGGAAAGTACTCAAATGCCCAAGTCTGCGGAAAAAAAAAAAGAGAGAATCTAGCTAAAAAAAAAAAAGAAATTCAAGACGAACAGAAAAACACGGAAATGAAAGAATGTTCTTTTACATTACCTCCTTATAAATAGTAAGTTCCCGCTGAAGTTGCCGTGACCTCGACTCAGATCACACATATTTCATCGTACATTACAGCTTAGAATTAAGCACCGGCCCCAGTTCAATACTCTACCAAATGGGCCAGATTTTTCCAAACTCGTCAAGAGTAGAGGGCACGGTTAAAATTTCCTGTCCTGTTGGACCAGTAAGGTCAAAAGCAAACTAGTTAGCAAACCAAGTGGAATTCTAGCCACCTGAGTAGCACCGTCAGCTCTCCCCTGTGTGTATCTAGCATAGATGCCAGGGCGCCGGAGGGTAACCAGCGTCTGGAAAACGCTCAAAGGCAGGGTAGTAGAGCCTGACTCGACAATCCGTGGCAGGGGGGGGGTGTTTCTTTATCCCAATCAAGCTCCACCATTCCGGTCGGGGGAAATCTCAGTCCTCCAGTCATCATATAGCTCGATCGATCGGAATGCCGGAAAGGGGATTTCCGCGGAGCATTCACCGAGAAATCCCACAGGGGTCAGTGTCAACTCGCCCCAGGAGGAGTGGAAAGTATTGGTGGTTGTCCCACCATTCTCTCAGCCAAGGGCACACAATAACTCCTTATAGTTGCTTCGACCCATTGTCAAGATGTCATCAGGTAGCCCAGATAAGACGGTGGCGTGGATAATCGCGCCAACCGGGGTTGTTTTGATCAAATATCCTTCGGAGCGGAACTTAGCAACAGAAACTCTCACCCAACAATCCAAAATACGGAGTCCTGAAAAGGTAAAATTCAACCTAAGAGTTACTCCTCAGTTCCTTACTAAGGGTAATATCTTAGTTCTACCCTAGCATGCATACTTAATAAAAACAGTAAGCACAGGAAAATTTTAGAAGTTCACCACAATTTGCCTAAGGCCCCAAAATTCACCACATTCTACTTAAGGCCCAAATTTCACAATTCGGCTAAGGCCCAAAAATCACAATTTGGCCTAAGGCCCCCAAAATTTCACAATGCGGCCTAAGGCCCCAAAATTCACAGATTCGGCATAAGGCCCAAAAATCACAATTTCGGCCTAAGGCCCAAAATTCACCCAATTTGGCCTTAAGGCCCCAAAATTTCACCAATTCGGCCTAAGGCCCATAGCCCAAAAATCACAATTCGCCTTAAGGCCCAAAATTCTCACCAATTTTGGCTAAGGCCCAAAATCCACAATTCGGCCAAAGGCCCAAATTCACAATTCGGCCTAAAGGCCCCAAAATTCACCAATTCGGCCTAAGGCCCAAAATTCACAATTCGGCCTTAAGGCCAAAAAAATCACAATTGGCCTAAGGTTTTCCAACAATTCAAAATTCGACCTAAGGCCCAGAATTCACAATTTTGCCTAAGGCGCCCAAAATTTCACAATTTGTGCGCCTAAGGTTTCCAATTAATTCAAATTTCGGCCTAAGGCTCAGAATTCACAATTTGGACCTAAGGGCCCAAAAATCACAATTTGGCCCTAAGATGCAATAATTCACCCAATTCGGCCTAAGGGCCCAGAACTTCACAATTTAGCCTAGGCCCAAAATTCACCATTTTGGCTTAAGGCCCAAAATAATAAATTAATTATGAAACAGAAGTTCAAAGGGAGGCGCTTACCTGGGCGTAGACGTCAGTCATGGAGCAGTGAAGTATCTGCGTCTGCCACTAAGATCGACCTCGTTGAGAGAAATCCCAGAGATTGTCGAGAAAATTCCTCACCGCTGCTGTAGGCTTGGGGAAGCCATAGGGAGAAGCCTTGAGGCTTTGAGGGAAGTTGAGGAAGAAATTTGAGAGAGCTCTTTTGTTTTGGAGATTGTACTAGAAATGATGAAATGGTGAATTTTCAAACTATTTATAAGTAAAATAGGCCAAAATGTTGTGGGTCTTCTGGACGCGTCCCGAATTTTTTCGCCTCCAAACTTTTTGTGTTTCAAAACAACCACCGGACTCACATAAATCATTTTATGTTGCCGGTGGGGACAACTGTGAATACTCAAATTTTTTGAGGCTCAAAGAGCCAGTTTTTCCCGGACTGCAAACAGTCCGGCCGGACCAAAGGCCATTTTGGAGGTTAACCGAAAGATATTGCCAACTTTTATTGGTTACTTTGGAAACGTCCGGAAAATTATGAGGATCACGGAACTGGTGCCCGGAATAAAATTTTTTGAGAGGTTCCGGAGCTCCCGGAAAAACCTCCGGAACGAAAATTTAGCAGAACCACCGCCTCGGTGGCTCGGGCCGCCGGACCGGCGGCCCAAGTCACCGGGCGCGCCTTGGCGGCCCAGCCGCCGAGCTCAGACGGCCCAGGCCGCCGAAACAGTCCGTTCGCCTATAAATACAGCCCGTTACCTTTCAACTCACTCAGTTCTGTGTTGACGGACGCTCCTTCTTCCCTTACGCTCCTTGCGATTCTTTACTGCTTTTCTGCTTATAGTTTTAGCTTTAATTGCTTTCTTGCTTTGTTAATGGTCATTAAAATCAAATTAATTCAATATTCCCTTAACGAGGAGCTTAACCTGCGAGTTAAGAAGGGGCGTCGATTAATCAGGTACATGAACTAAACCTTACTGCCTATTTAATTTTAAGCACTTCATGCAGCTTCTCTCTACTTCCTAATTAGAATTTCTACAACTGTCACTAAATGCATCCAATGTCATCATTAGGCAACACAAATTGCCTCAAGTAAATTAATTTAAGCTCAAAATGCCCGGTTAATTACATAATCTGCTGATAGATAAAGCCATAAACATCCGACATATTGGCCTTAAAATACCTCAGTTAATTAACATGGCTATCGGTCTATAATTGCCTTATACTCGAAACAGTTCCTGTCTTTAAGTCCAACTCTAATCAATAATTGAGACTTAAAAAAAGCCTAATTAACAAGTTTTTGTGTCACAATTCGGCCAATACATTGCCCATACATTGCAAATTTCCAAAGTAAACCAACTTTTGGCAAACAACTTGTGCCCTAGATAAGTACGCAATTTAATGTTTTTCTTTTAGCAACAAATCGCTTTAAAATCCCACAAATTTTCTGGGGCTAGAAAGCCTTCAAAACAACTTGCTTTGGGCACCGATAAATGCTCTCAAATCCAATCAACTTTTTGGTGCGACCCATCCCACAATTCGATCGAACTTTAGCGCAATAAAATTTGCCTAATCAACTACGTTGGCTTAAAAAGCCTTTTAAATTCAGTCATTTTTGCGCGAACGAATCGCCTAAAATCACATCACTTTTGGCAAAGCAATTGCCTAAATTAATCCTTTTGGCTAAAAGCCATTAAAAATCAGAAAACACTTTTGGCATTCAAATGCCTAAAAACTCAATCAATTCCTTTGAGCAAAATGCCTAAAAACAAAATGCACAAAGGCTATTACACACACTCATGGCATAAAGCATACCCATTCAAAGCCCTCTAAAAAGAGGCCTATCGAACTACGTTGACTTTGATCTTCCATTCACAACGGGAATCAGTACGTTTAGGCCACGTTAGGCGATTTTACACCCCGAGCGGGCAAGTCGAAAATCACATCAAGCATTTTTTAAATTGGTCCCACAATTACGGATTATCTCGCGGCTTGACAAAGCAATTCACTCATGGTTAGTTTTCCCAGCAACTGAACATTAGTCTCGGGATCCACCTCGGGTTCGATTAGACGGGGATTTTTTGCCTTACATTGGGTTAATTAATACTAACATTTAGGTTAAATTAAACATTAGAGTCACTAGGGTGGTTCCTAGTTTACCCCTAAAATAATTAAACAAACGGTGGCGACCTCATACCAAATTCACGTGGCATTTCATACCCTTTAGTCACCATGCATTTCATTATTGCCATGATGTTTGGGGAGGCGCGTTCACACCAAACCAATGTAGCCGCGGTACAGTGTCTGGATAATAGTGAGCCAAGGAATGACTTGACCCCCTAGTCTGAAGCATGGAACGGTTTTTGGACCCTGTGTAGCTAGTGGTAATGTTGGTATGCTAGACACTATTAGCGATAGGAACCCCCAGTGCGGGATGTAATGTAAGTAGGTGCTTAGGCCTGGACAACCTCGGAACTTTTCGAAAGGGCCCTAACGGCATTCTCAAAAAGAAATTTTTTTTTTTTTGGGCCTCAGGGCCAAACATTGTGAATTTCTGGGCCTAAGGACCAAAAATGTAATTTTTTCAGGTCTCTAGGGATCAAAATTGTAATTTTCACGATCTCAGGGACCAAAATGTAATTTTTTAGGCGTCTCAGGCGAACAAAATTGATTTCCTAGACTTTGAAATGGGAATGTTTTGTTTTTTAAAGATTCTCTTTTTTATTCATTTTCCAGACCCCCTTTTTTTGTGAAGTATGGCGAACCATGATAGATGCTCACGATGAAGTAATGCGGCAACAATATCCACAACATAATTCATTTTTAATGGAGATGATCCAGCATCATTGGGTGCAATTACAGCCCTAACACGGAATAGGTTCTTATAGGCTTATGACACAAATAAGGATTTGGCTTATTAAGGAATCCTTGAAACCTTGAGCCATGGAATTATATCCTAACCACATGTGCAAAAACACAGAGTCTCGCGGTAGGCTCGGACAGTACGTATACTCATGGCACCCCCAAAAGGATTAAGGGACGGTTTGCGGTTTAACAGGGAGGACGCCTTTTGGTCTGTTCCATCGACATAATCAAAGAGACCTGCCGATCGAGCTCGCTACCTGCCTATCCAGACTAAAAGTTTGAACAGAGAGAATAAACAAAATTCATTTGAAATTCATTTTTTTTATGCAATGGAGAAAAAGATTCTCAATCGTGCAAATAAAATCAACAAATTTTGAAATGATTTCAAAGTAAATTAGTCAATTAGGTCCCAAATTTCTTTTTATTAAGCTTCTTAAAGAAAGAATACTTAATCTTTGTTGGGGGTTACCCTGCAAAACAAAGCACTAGTAAAAAATCCCTAAAGAAGGGCAGGTTAGTTTACACAACAATTGTAGTCCACTTTATTGCAAAATGATTACAATAATTCCCTCCCTGACCCGGCGCTAACGATACGATCGCCAAACTGTGAACCCCTACCCCAAAAATATCATGCATACGAATGCATGTGGTACCTAAGGGTAGAAAATGCACGCGTGCAATGTATGCATGTTCGCCGACGCTTGTTTAATTATTTTTCGGGGTAAATCTAGGACAAAACCCCTCAATTGACTCCAATTTTAATTAACCTAATTTTATACTCAGACATTAAGACATATCTATCGCCCAATTGTTTAAAAGCATAGGTTTGCCAAACCGAGACGTGTGGAATCCCGAGGCACCCATGTCATGCTGATGAACTAAAACCTATGAATTTGAATTGCTTTGTGCTGGGTTGAATGAAAATAATTTGGACCAGTTGAAATGTATGTAATGTGATATCGATCACTTTGCCGCTCGCGGGTTAAATCCCAAACTGTGCCTACTACTTCCGTTTGACATGGAGATCAAAATCAACGAGTTCGATCGGGCCTTTTCTTTTTCAAAAGGGCTCTGGAAGGGTATGCTTAATTGGCCATGAGTGTGTTGTATGCTTCGTGCCATTTTTGTTTAGGCCATTTTTGGCCAAAAAAGGATTGATGGATTTGTTGAGCGTTTGTTGCACAAAAACGTCTTTGATGGGCTTATTGTTGCCAAACAAAGGAAGGTTTATTGGGTTTAATTGTTTGCCCAAAATTGATTATTCGAAGGCTTTTAGCCAAAAAAGGATGATTTTAGGGCAAATTTAGTTCGCCAAAAGATGATTTATTTTACGGGGATTGTCGGTCCCTCAAAATTTGCATTAATCGAAGGCTTTTAGAGCCACAAATGAGTTGATTTTAGGCAAATTGTTGCCAAAATGTTGATTAAGGGCTTATTAGCCAAACAAGATTGATTTAGGCAATTTGTTTGCCTAAAGTGCGTGTTCTTGATCGCAGTTCCTACAATGACGGGCGATTCGTCGCCACAAATTTGATTATTAAAGGCTTTAAAAGCCAAATTTTGATTTTTAGGGCAATTTATTGCCAAAAATTTTGCATGATTGGTGCGATTATCCGCCAAAATTGATTGATTTTAAGGCACACTCGTATCTAATTTGGCCAAAAGCAATGTTTTGAAGGCCTTTTAGCCAAAAATTCGATCTCAACAGCGAGAATTTGTCCGCTAAAGACATCAAGATAGTTAGATAACTCTTGGCTATAAAGGCATTCTGTTTTGCCAAAAGTGAAATTGATTTGCCAATTGTAGGCAATTATTGCCATGAAACATGATTAATTAAGGCCTTTTAGCCACCAATTATTGATTAATTGGACGTTTAACCCGAAAATTCTTCGAACATAAAGCGCGATCATACCATATTATTGAGTAACTAGGCTTCAGCCATATGTCGGATTTTTAGCTTTAATACCACGGATTATTAATTATCGGGCATTTAGCCTTAAAATCTTTTAATAGGCAAGTTTATTTTTCCAAATTTGATGACATTGAATGCTTTATGCAGTTGTAGAACTTAGGAGTAGAAGAGAAAGCATGCATGAAGTGCTAAATTTAAATAGGCGAGTTTAGTTTATGTACCTGATTTAATTGACGGCCCACTTCTTAACTCCAGGTTAAGCTCCTCGTTAGCGGGAATATATTAATTTCAATCTTTTTACATGACCAAATAAGCAAAGCAAGAAAAGCAATACAAAGCTAACTAAAAAAATAGCAGAAAATGCAGACTAAAGAATCGCAATGGAGCGTAGGGGAGAAGGGAGCTTGTCCGTCCAACACAGCTGACTGAGTGCCTCAAACTTAAGTGCCCGGGGACGATATTTATAGGCAAAAATCGGACTGATTTTCGCCGGGAGCAGCTACTCGGCGATCGAGAGCTCGCCACCACCGGTTTGGAGCAGACACGCGATCGCACATGCTCAAGCGCCCATTGGGCTCCGCCGTGTCCGGCGGGCCTGGCACAGCTCACGTCTATGTCCCCGTGGCAAGGGCTCACTGGGCGGGCGATATGGATTTAGGCTAAATTTTTTCCAGTTCTGAGCGAGGCTATTTTCGGAGTTGCCATCTGGACCCTCCATCTAACAAATAAGCATAGCTGCTCACTGCGTTCCGGTGCGGAACCAAGATTCCGCAACTACTCCGCCAGACCGCTCGCGTGATAGCCCCTCCGCAGTGTACGGTTTTAGCGTGTGACATCATACATATGGCACATACTTTCCGGTAAAATATTCCATAAATGTGCCTCCGGTCCGGTCGGACTATTTGCAGTCCTGGACAAACAAGCTTTTTGCACCGCCGTACACAGTGAGTGTGTGAGTCGCCACCTTGTTTAATTATTTTAGGGTAAACTAGGAAAAAACCCTAAGTGACTCTAATTTTAATTAACCTAGTTTCTAGATTAATTATCCCAATGTTAAGGCATGGTGTGTAAACCCGAGGTGGATTCCGAGACCATGTCATGTTGATAAACTAACCGATGAAATGCATGCTTTGCAAGGTGAATGATGTAACTTGGACCAAATGAGATGTTTAAGTGATTTCGACTTGCCGCTCGGGGTTAAATCCCAAACGTGCCTACGTACTTCCGTTTGAATGGAAGATCAAAGTCAACGTAGTTAGGCCTTTTTAAAAGGGCTTTGAATGGTTGTATGCTTAATGCATGGTGTCGTGTATACTTGTGCATTTTGTTAGGCATTTTGCCAAAGAAATTGATTGATTTGATGTTTTGGCATTTGTTGCCAAAAAAATGTTTTATATTGAAAGCTTTTAGCCAAAGATTGGATTTAAGGCAATTTTGTTGCAAAAATTGATGTGATTTAAGGCGATTGTCGCCAAAATTGATTGTTTTGAAGGCTTTTTAGCAAAATGAAGAATTGATTTAGGCAATTTGTTTTGCCAACAGTGTTGATTGGGGCGATTGTCGCAAATTGATTGATTTAAGGCTTTTAGCTCAAAGATTGGATTAATTTAAGCGCATTTTTTGCCCAAAAATCCGATTTAAGCGATTTGTCTCGCTAAAAATGTTAATTACTTATAGGCATTTGCTTTTGCAAAAGTGATCAATTTGAAATTGCAATGTAGGCAATTTATTGGCTAAAAAAAAACGTGTTTTAACTTAAGGCTATTTAGCCACAATTTATTGAATTAATTCTGGACTTAAGCGAGACTGTTTCGAAATAAGGCGATTATACATAGGTCATTTAATTAACTAGGCTTATCAGCAAATATTGTCGGGTTTGCATGAATACACGATTTATGATTAACGGGCATCTTAGCCTATAACTTAAATTTAACTTAAGGGCATTTGCTGCCAAAAATGATTATGTGGTTGAATGCAGTTGTGAATTAGGAAGTAGAAGAGAAATATGCTGAAATGCTGAAATAAATAGGCAGGGTTTCGTTATTACTGGAGTTAATTGGCGGCCCTTCTTAGCTTCAGCTTTGAAAATTCCAAAGCTCCTCGTTAGGGGAATATTTAATTAAAATTAATTCGATTTTAAGTGACCAAGTATCACAACAGCAAAATAAAAGCCTATACTAAATGCAGAAAAGCAGTAAAACAATCGCAAGGAGCGTAGGGGAGAAGGAGCGTCCGTCAACACAGACTGAGTGAGTAAAACTAAGTGCCCGAGGCTGATTTTATAGGCAAAAATCGAGCTGGAGGGCGGCCGCTGCCGCCGTGGAGGCTACCGCCACCGCCCTTGCTAGCGGCCGCAGCCGCCGGTGGCTGCCGCCTTGGCCGGCGGCGGCTGCCCCTGCCGGCGGCAACCGTCGGGGCCAGCGGACTCGCTATTTTTTTGTTCAAATGGCTTTTTCGGGAGTTCCGTACCTCCAAAAAATATTCTGGGACCAGTTCTGCGATCCTCGCAATTTGTTTCAAGTTACCATATTGGCAATACTTCCGGTGGAACTACTTTTCGAATGGCCTCCAGTCCGGCCGGACTGTTTGCAGTCCGGGAAAACAGGCTTTTTGAGCCTCAAAATTTGAGTATTCACATCGCCCGCGAATATTACGATCGCGACCGCGATTTTTAATCCATCCTCTCTGTCTCTTTTTTTCACAGGTATTGTGCCCGTGCTTCCATAAATCGCACTCGCGCAATATGTTTCAACTTGGTGTCTTCAGATTGCAGGCAATTCTACTTGGGGTGGATCACCAACCTTATCACCCAAGGAAAGCTTACATCTTTGCCCATTTACCATACATGTGGTACCTAATAAAAAATGTTGTAAATCACACATAAGAAATTTTTGTTAAATGACAAAACACCGTTCCCCGGCAACGGCGCCAAAAACTTGTTGCACTCCTTGATTACCCGCAAGCATACGAATCGCAACGTAGTAATAAAAAGATCGATCCCACGAAGAACAGGTTATGTCCACTTTACTACTTATCCTTAACACTTATGTGTTTACAGCAATAAATATGAAATGATTAAACTATGATCCTTATTCATTTTAAATTAATATAACTACTTAATTTTATTGATAAAAGGTATAAGTAGAATACTTAGAGAATTGATCATGCATTAGATTTTTCTTTTTCTTAGCAAAACGTGTAAAATGCAATAAAACGATCTCTTTAGTCCCCACAATGGTAAATATAATTCAACCTCTCGGTATAGAATTATTCTATTTATTATATGTATCTCTACATACAACAAATGCCTTACTTTGTCAAATATTAAACCTAGTTCTATTCTTTGATTATGTCAATAAGATAGACTTAACTTTGACAAACCAAGTTAAAGATTCACATGCAAATCCAACTAAATGAATTCTATCTCTTTAATCTTTACTAAATTATTTCTTTCTGAGAATATAATTAAGTAAACTTGATTAAACAGAGGCCAAAAGATAACTTAAAGAAACTTTTACTGAATGGAACCAAATAATATTGTTGCTTTGCATAGAAAAGTAATGAAGAACAACATACAAAAAGTCTTTAATAAAACAAGAGAGAGATATAAGTAAAATAAACTCAAGAGTAATCAAACTCAAGCCTCCGGAGGGCGTTACACCTCGAGGAACTCTTTGATGTTTTTTGCACAAACAATAATAAGTGACTCTCGTCATCTTATTTCTAAGTACTACTTTATTATTTTCTACTGTATCCTAATACTACATTTTTTCTATTTTTTTTTCTTTTTCTCTATATATCTTCTTCTTAATTTGGATTGCAATTTATAGAAGAGGAAGAGGATGTTGGTTATGATGGTGATTGGCTTGTCAAAGGGTGCTTCAAATGACTTCTGATGGGAGAAATTCCGACCTATTCATGGAAGGACACAACTTTCCGGTGAAAAGGTAGCAGTTGAAGTCTTTTGGAAAAACGACTCGCGCCCGCGATCTTTACTTATGATCTTTCTGCCTCTTCTGGAGTGCTCATCGTGCTCGTGATGTCGTGCTCGCGAATTTGACCAGTACTCTTCTGTCATTTTTGTTGTGTTCCTTGCGCTCGCGAATTTAATGTCGCGCTCACGAGTTTTGCTTGATGCCTTCTGGACCTTCTACCATACAGATCGCGCCCGTGCATTTTAGGTCGCGCTCACGACTTCTTCCCATGCAGCGTGACTTCATTTGCTGTCGCAAATTTTCTTGATAGAAATTCTCCTTTTCCATACTTAGTCAAATTTTGATCCTTTTTCTTCATAAAAGCAAGCCTTTTCAATCCTTTGTTAACTCAATTTATGGTTAATGGCATTATTTAAAGATTGTGAATAATTGGACAACTTTCGGAGTTAACTCTCTTATTCGAAGCCAAAATTGAAACCAGAGATTCAGGGTTTGATCCCCAGCGGAGTCGCCAGGCTGAGGATATGTGATTTTTTCCAAAAGAGGAAGTTGAAAAGAATCGAGTCGAACGGGTTTGATTTGATTTTATTTAATAAATCGATTTTCTTTATTTAACCCATTTGTTTATCCTCGGAAAATTGTTCTCTTACTTTGGTAAGAGTTGTATAGGGAAAATTCTCAAATTAGTCCATTGTTTGGAACCTACAAACTCGATTGTAAACCAGAGATAGGGCTCGGGAGTTAGTTACGATAGGAGAAGTTGATAGGCACCCCTATCACCTGGTTAAACCGGCCTCCTCATTGTCAAAAGATTCACAATTGATAATAATGCAATTAACTAAAATGGAGATGCTAAAAATGATTTTAATACCATTTTGAAGAAATGACAATCGTGCAAATAATTCTCAAGCTTTAAGGCATAAACATAAAACATTCACAAAAAAAAGGGGGAAGAGAAAAGAATACAACCCATTCCTAAATATACGATTTACCCTCATCGCTCCAAATTTTCCAAAACCCAACTAATTATTACACAAAAGTTTTAGTTGAGATCCATTAAGATCTGATTACATTAGGCAATAATACAACATTAAAGCACAATAAGAAATAAATATCCATACAATCAACATAAGCTCAAAGATATACATTATTCACAGAATTAAAGATCACACATCCCAGCCAACAACCACTCATTCACTCACAAAATAAAGATATGATGCATGTTTAAGATACAAGATTAATGACTGAAAGGCTTAGTGCAATAATAAACATAAGACATTAAATTAAAAGGCAGAAATTAAAGGGTAGAATAATAAAGTGCTTGTAAATTAAAGAACAGTAATGACGCGGAACCCAATGAAAATAAATTTCATGAACTCAATGACAAGTTTTGGAATAGATCAAAGATCTAGAATAAATTCCCCTCTATGGATGGCACCAAAGCTTAAAGAAAGAAGAAAACCAATATAGAGTAAAAGAAATAGCATAAACGCCACAAAGAATTGATAAGTTTTACTTGATTCTTGATCAATTAGAAGAATGCAATCTCACACTCTCTAAAAAACATGAACCGCCTAGCATGAGAAATAGTCTTTAAATTCAATTAATTGTTGAATTCTTGAAAATTACAAAAATAACAAGCTATTCTATACTAAATCTAAGAAGGTCCAGATTCCTTAGAGGATTTAGAGTTAGCTAAGGAGTAGGATTTAGCAAAATCTAAACCAACTAGGAGTTTGACTAAAAATCATAATAACTTAAGGATTTGGATATCTTCTTCCAAATCTTACTAAAGATTGACTAAATCTTAAACAAAATTAAGGCTAATAATCAAGGGTGGCCGAAATATTGGAGGCCTCAACCCATTACAAAAAAGCAAAAAAACACAAAATAAGCTAACTAGCTTCCTTCGCGAGCGCGAGCTTCACATACGCGAGCGCGACCACACCTCGCGAGCGCGATTCTACCGTGAGCGAGCGCGAGAAGCGCAAAAGAGAGGCAGAGAGTTAGGCAGCGCAAGTCGCGAGCGCGATTCCAACATGCGTGAGCGCGAGCGCGAACCTTCACTGCGCGAGCGCGAGAAGCGCAAAGGAGAGGCAGTGAGTTAGGCAGCGCAACTCGCGAGCGCGATTCCAACATGCGCGAGCGCGAGCGACACTTCACGAGCGCGAATCTTCACTGCGCGAGCGCGAGAAG
The DNA here is from genome assembly GCF_014843425.1 of Jatropha curcas. The sequence continues at coordinate 88,308 of NW_023591338.1, read as the reverse complement.
CGCAAAGGAGAGGCAGTGAGTTAGGCAGCGCAAATCGCGAGCGCGATTCCAACATGAACATGCGCGAAGCGGAGCGACACTCACGCGGCGAACCTTCACTGCGCAGAGCGCGAGAAGCGCAAGGAGATCAGTGAGCTTGCATGGCCTGGGGTGTGCACCTTGCTGGGCCGTGCCTATCCAAACATGGTTACATCAAAACTTGGTGCTTCTATTAATGTGAGAAAACTTAGGTGTTCCTTCAAGTTTCTTCAATAGACTTTGTTGAAAGCAAGCGTCATGGAGCTCTTGTGTGATTTGTTCTTGAATATATAAAGGACATGGTTTCCAATAACTTCTTTGCACGGCTCCTGTAATATGTCCATTTAGGAAGTGCTAATGGATTGCCATTGTTTTGTGGTCCTTGTTTCCTTGAGCCTCCATAGGTGGTTGGGGTAGTGGATCCGTATCCATCCCCCCCTTCTTTAAAAAGATTTTGTTTCCTCAATCTGCATCCATGTGCAAAGGGAGACAAATAAAACTAATATTAAAAGTTTGCAGAAAATCATTACACTCACTGGTAGTCTATTTTGTAGGCATTGTCATTGATGCGTTCTAGAGACTTGGAATGGCCTCTCTCCACGTGCATCTAGCTTATTCTTCCTTTGGTTGGGAAATCTTGTCCTTGCGAAAGTGTACCAAAACCAATCACCTGGCATAAGTACTAACTTCTTCCTGCCTTGTTGGGCTTGATTAGCATATTGCTTGTTCCTCTTTTCTATGTTGGCTTAGGCCCTTCTCATGTAAAGACTTCACCAATTCCTTTTTCTCACCATCTCAAGAATTAGAAAGTTCTTCAAAGGTAAAGGAACAAGATCATAATACAGTTAGTGGATTAAAGCTATAAACAGTTCAATGGGCTTTTAAAACCTGAGGTAGAATGTATGCTCACGATTATATGCAACTCAAATGATGGCAAACAATCTTCCCAACGTTTTTCAAGTTTCTTACGCCAGGTGATTGGGGTTTGGGTAGACTTTCGCAAGGAAAAAGATTTCCCAAACCAAAGGAAGAATAAGCTGATGCACGTGGAATGGGCCATTCCAAAGTCTTAGAACGCATCAATGACAATGCCTACAAAATAGACTTACCAGGTGAGTGTAATGTTTCTGCAACTTTTAATATTAGGTGATTTGTCTCCTTTGACATGGATGAGATTTGAGGACAAATTCTTTTTAAAAGAAGGGGGGGATGATCGATCCACTACCACCAACCAACCTATGGAGCTCAAAGGAAAACAAGGACCACAACAATGGCAATCCATCTAGCACTTCTATGGACCAATTAACAACGGAGGCCGTGCAAGAGTATGGCAGCAACCATGTCTTATATATTAGAACAAATCAACAGAGCTCCATGACCTTGTTTCATCAAGTGCTATGAAGAGACTTGAAGTGAACACCTTAAGTTTCCTCACATTAATAGAAGCACAAGTTGAGTGGGAACAGTGTTATGGATAGCACGCCATGCAAGGTGGGCACACCCAGGCCATGCAAGCTCACTGCATCTTCCTTCTGCGCTTCTCGGTCGGCAGTGAAGGTTCGCGCTCGGCGAGTGTCGCTGCAGCTCGCGATGTTGGAATCGCGGGCTCGGCATTTGCGTGCTAACTCCACTGCATCTCCTTTGCGCTTCTCGGCTCTCGGCGCAGTGAAGGTTCGGCTCGCGAAGTGTAGCTCGCGCTGCGCGCATGTGGAATCGGTGCTCGGCGATTTGGCGCTGCTAACTCATGCTCTCTTTGCCGCTTCTCGCGCTTCGCGCAGTGAGGTTCGCGCTCGCGAAGTGTGCTTCGCGCTGCGCAGTGGATCGCGTCGCGACTTTGGCGCTGCCTAACTCTCTGCCTCTCCTTTGCGCTTCTCAGGCTCGCGAGGTAGAATCGCGCTCGCGAGGGTGGTGCGCTCGGCGTAATGTGAAGGCTCGCGCTCGCGAGGAAGCTAGTTAGCTATTTTGGTGCTTTTGTAACTGGGTTGGCTCCAATATTTCGCACCTTGATTATTAGTTATTTTGTTTAGATTTAGTCAATCTTTAGTAGATTTGGAATAGATATCCAAATCTTAAGGTTATTATGATTTTTTTTAGTCAAAATCCTTAGTTTGGTTTAGATTTGCTAAATCCTACTCCTTAGCTAACTCTAATCCTCTAAGGATCTGGACCTCTTAGAATAGTAATAAATAGCTTTGTTATTTTGTAATTTTTCAGAATCAAAACCATTAATGAATTAAAGATATTTTCTTCATGCTTAGGCGTGTTTTCATGTTTTATAGAGAGTGTTGAGATTGGGCAATTCTCTAATTTGCATCAAGAATCAGGTAACTTATCAATTTTTGTGGCCGTTTATCTTTATTCCTTTACTCTAATTGATTGGTGTTCTTTGTTCTTAAGCTTTGGGTGCCATAGAGGGGAATTCTATTGCCATAGAGGGGAATTTATTCTAGATCTTTGATCTATTCCAAAACTTGTCATTGAGTTCATGAAATTTATTTTCATTGGGTTCCGCGTCATTACTGTTCTTTAATTTACAAGCACTTTATTATTCTACCCTTTAATTTCTGCCTTTTAATTTAATGTCTTATGTTTATTATTGCACTAAGCCTTTCAGTCATTAATCTTGTATCTTAAACATGCATCATATCTTTATTTTGTGAGTGAATGAGTGGTTGTTGGCTGGGATGTGTGATCTTTAATTCTGTGAATAATGTATATCTTTGAGCTTATGTTGATTGTATGGATATTTATTTCTTATTGTGCTTTAATGTTGTATTATTGCCTAATGTAATCAGATCTTAATGGATCTCAACTAAAACTTTTGTGTAATAATTAGTTGGGTTTTGGAAAATTTGGAGCGATGAGGGTAAATCGTATATTTAGGAATGGGTTGTATTCTTTTCTCTTCCCCCTTTTTTTTGTGAATGTTTTATGTTTATGCCTTAAAGCTTGAGAATTATTTGCACGATTGTCATTTCTTCAAAATGGTATTAAAATCATTTTTAGCATCTCCATTTTAGTTAATTGCATTATTATCAATTGTGAATCTTTTGACAATGAGGAGGCCGGTTTAACCAGGTGATAGGGGTGCCTATCAACTTCTCCTATCGTAACTAACTCCCGAGCCCTATCTCTGGTTTACAATCGAGTTTGTAGGTTCCAAACAATGGACTAATTTGAGAATTTTCCCTATACAACTCTTACCAAAGTAAGAGAACAATTTTCCGAGGATAAACAAATGGGTTAAATAAAGAAAATCGATTTATTAAATAAAATCAAATCAAACCCGTTCGACTCGATTCTTTTCAACTTCCTCTTTTGGAAAAAATCACATATCCTCAGCCTGGCGACTCCGCTGGGGATCAAACCCTGAATCTCTGGTTTCAATTTTGGCTTCGAATAAGAGAGTTAACTCCGAAAGTTGTCCAATTATTCACAATCTTTAAATAATGCCATTAACCATAAATTGAGTTAACAAAGGATTGAAAAGGCTTGCTTTTATGAAGAAAAAGGATCAAAA